>OENM01000526.1:20371-77470 GCA_900239745.1 Rotaria magnacalcarata
AAATATGCTATTTCGAGCAATCTAGAGTATTATTAACAATCAAATAAATATTTGATCGTTTGGGTTCATTTGTTGTGAACTTGAAAGTATTGTTCGTGGCATAGAAATAAAAGTGATTTATCATAGAACATCTGCTGGCTTAAATGAAATATATGAGTTACCCAAAATGCGTGGTGCCATCAAATAAAGTCCTGCAGGTCAACCTTGCCTTACCCTACCCTGTCCTGCAGGGCAGGGTAAAGTTACAAAAAAAATATTTAGGGTATAAGTAGGGTGTAGCTCATATAAATAAAAATTTTATAGAGTATAACTTAATATATATATCTGACATCCTTTTGATCAAAAACAGTGCAAAAAGTGATATCATAATCCAAATCAAATGAATAGAATAACAACGAACGGAGAACAATAGCCTATTGTTTAGTATTATTTTTACATAAGCTGATGAGTTCAGTCACTTTTGATTATTTATCGAGTAAATGTGCATGTAAACGTAATAAAAAAAGTCTTCTAAATCATCTCGACATGAACGTATTTTTAATACGAACGGGCGAATTTTGGAAGAGAGAAGGCAAAATTTAAGTGGTGATGTTGTAAATGACATTTTATTTTTCAGAAACTTTCGAAATATTTATTAATTTTGTATTTGATTCTCGTTGAAAATCAATAAAATATATTAAAACAAAGTGAAGAAAAACTTTATGCTGACTTTTACTTGGACCTGAAACTCTAAGGATATGATAGGGTGTAAAATAAAAAATCTCTGTGATAGGGCAGGGTTAGGGTACAAAAAAGTCTTAACCTGCAGGACTCTACCATCGACCTTTAATTCAGTTTATCAAACATTGATAATTTGCAAAAAATATAGATTCTCTTTTTCAAAAGTACTTCATTGGTTTTTTTTCCCCGAATCTATACAACGACAATTAGCATTATCAGCACGATAAAATGATTTCTACTTTGTATATTATACAGAATCATGAATAAATCTTTTAACTACTAAAATTATCTTCTTAGAATAAAACTGTCTATTCAAAAGTGAATATTTTTTGTAATGATATAACTCTATTATATTCTGCTTATTCATAAAATCAACAGGAAAAATTTCTAAACACAATATATATTTTCTTCGATAAAAATCTGAAATGCTGTTTCAAAGTTAACTGAATGTGGCATGTTACTTATTTTATCAGAATAACAAAAGAAACTCGAAAGAGTAACTTGAATGTCTAATTAAATTAATTCCCTTAGATGCGATAAATAGTTTTATTCAGAAAATATTTCTCTGAAACTATTAATATCGATATATAAATAAATCATTCCAGTCGTCAATTATTTACTTAATTTGACTTCGATAAACGAAAAAAATATTTTTCCTGAAAGAAAAAAAGCAAGCGATAAATGCATCAATAAGTAAACTTAAGTTGTTTTTGCTTTTATATTTGTGTAATTACTTACAATGTATCAAGAAATATTATGACAAGAACAATAATCAGCCAAAATATTGTATCCTTAATTTTCTTTTTCCTTGGATTCAAGGACACAAAAATACGCGTCCATCTGTCACAATAATCGTGGCGACAATAACAAAATAATGACATGATTTTTTTCTCTTCTTTTCTGGCATGAGAGAAAAAATGCGTAACAAGTCATGGTTCACATCGACAAAAACATATGCTTATCGAGTCGTCAAATACACCCACACACGCACACACACATACACACAAAAACAATGCACATTTTATTCTTTTGTTTTTTCTGGTTCACATACAATAATTATTTGTTCGCGTTCGATATACACATTAATGAATTATTAGCGAGACTAAAAGTTTTCACAAACTGTTCTACACAACACACGCGCGCACACACACACACACACAAACATAAACACAAATAGATACAAATATTTTGTTTTCTCTTTTAAAACAAATATAATCAGGACCGTTTATTTGCTTTTTAGCGATACTTGATGCATCGAATAATTCAAGTCAGAAAACCGTCTGACGGTATTTCATTGCCGCATAGAAGAAATAAGTCGTACATGAATTGAAATCAAATAAATATAAACTATTTAAATATCCATCGAACTCGATGACTGTAAAAGTCTCTGAAGGTGTATATGAATAGGTGTACTTTGATGCATTGAACCAGCACAGAATAATCTTTCGAATATGTCTTCTTTAACTTGATATATATTACATAAAAAGAACACGACTTTTGAATATTTAACACGCGTTGCACACCATTTCATTAACTTCGTTTGTGTTTGACATTCAGCTTTTTCAAATAAACTTCCACATAAGTTATTAAATAATGTTTTACCCTCTTTATAAATAATCATTTCACGTATAAGATTAAAGCCAATTTCATCAATTTCTAATGTTTTACCACGATTTATTAATGATTCAATTTGCTTAACATCATTTTCAGTTGGATGTATAATAGTTGTTGACGGTGACGTCGATAGTGATGATAGTAAATCATTTGTTATTTGTAAATCTTTTGTAACATAAATTTCGAAACTATTTTCAATCATACTTGTTAGTAATAGACGATGCCATACACGTGAAAAAATTAAATATTTATCTTGATCATTTTCAAGTGTATCTTGTATAACAGAAAGAGATAGTGCAAAATTAACATTACGTTCAAGCCAATCATTGATACGTGCGCCAATAACAGGCATTAATTTTTTTGGTATACAAACAAAATCATTATTTGGATCAATGGTAATTGATTTTGGTGGACTTAAACAGTGTGGTGAACTTGGTGGCGATGCTGATGATGATGAAGATGAATAACGATAATTCGATTGAATAGGACCTTGAGAAAAAATACAAATTGAAAATCTACTCGATAAAATTCACAATATAAAATTTACTATTATCTATTGTTCGATTTGTTCCATTATTCTTACGTAAATCAATGGGTACAGGTTTAAGTAATTTTTGTTGTTGATGTTGTCCTAATAGACGACTACTTTCAAGTAAGGTTTGATAGGTTTCTCGACGATACGGTTGATCATTTAAAGATGAATTTGATTGAATTTGATTATTATTGTTATCACTTTCTGGTTCTTGTTGTGGTTTTCGACGTTCACGAAATTTTTCTGATGTTGATGGTTTATGTCCATTTGTATTTGAATTATTAACTGAAGTAGCTGCCGCTACAGCAGCCGCAGCAGCAGCCATCATAGGTGATGGTAATGGTAGATAACCTGATGCTGCTGCTGCATGCAAAAGTGCAGCTGGATAATTAACACGAAACTGTTGTGTGAGCGTATGCATAAGAGCATATTGAGCATAGCCAATAGCAAGTGCTTCTTGCTGGCTATATGGAATGTTATTGTTTGTTGCTGATGTTGGCATAGAAAAACCTGGTGTAGCAGTTGCTTCACTTGAGAATTTTTTACCTTTATCGAGTTCATCATAAAAATGAGCAAGTGATTTACGTTTTCGACTACCATTTGAAATTTGTGGTTGATGGTTTGTCTCGTTTTGATTTGTTCGGAATACCTAAAAGTGTAGTTTTTTTGTTTTTTTTATAGACAAGAATAACCAGACTTATTTTAAATTTGACAAGATAAATGCACGCAAATGACTTTAATTTTAAAGTGATTTCGCCATTTTTTAAATAAATACTTACATGGACGATATTATTATCTGACAATGGACTTGATGATGAAACACCCGAATCCGATGCACATGATTTCACTGAAGCTGATCGAACAATTTTCGGTGCCATATCATCAAGTGATGGAGATCTTGACGACATGATTGCGCTTGTCGTTGTTGTGTTCATAGTCGCCAATAAAGGACATGATGAAGATGGAGCAAGTAAACAAGATGTTGGCGAAGGAAATGAGCAATTCATAGACATGCATTTTTCTGATGGTGAAATAGAAGATATCGAAGGAGATGTTCTTTGTGTCATATCAGTCATTGGATAAGATCGACAACGAGGTGGCGAATAGTTTGTTGGAATTCGAACATCATGATTTGGTGAATGACGCAGACTATTGTTAGTATTATTATTATTATTATTATTATTATTATTATTATTAAATGCATGAGCAGCTGGTGAAACAGGTAGTGACGTGGAATATTTCATATCAACAAGAGTATCTGTTGTATTTGTACTTGTTGGAGAACTCAACGTTGTAAGATTCGTTAATGTACCAGATGGTGAGTTTTCACGTGGCGATTGTAATGTACCATTGAGTAGAGCCGGTAAAATATTTGTCAGTGTACTTGTAGCTGTTCGATGAGAAGATGGTAGAGACGACGATGAAATATTTCCTTTTCGTAAAAATGATGGGACATTCAATGACGATGAATTAGATGAGGATGTCGCAGAATTAGAAGATGATTGAAGCATTTGAGTAAGAAATGCATTCTCAGTTAAAGAACTTACATTATCTTTTTCTTAAATTTAGAATTTATAAAAACAAAGATTCGTATACTATATTTCATAAATAAAACAGTGCGATGACTCACCATTACTGTAATGATTTAGCTGAAGTTGTTTGCGTTTTTCGCGAACACTCTTACAGAATGCAATGCGATCCAGTGTATTGCTTGAATGTGGCGGTGCAGCAGTGGCAGGAATCATGGATGACAAGTGAACTAATTCAGTAGTCCACGTAAAATGTATGACCTTATTGGTCTAGAATAACAAAACAAAAAGAAATGAGATTGTGTTGTATAATCCATTATAAACGACAACGGTAGTGTTGTCTTCTTTGGTTTCTAATTCATTTGATCTATATTATACACACACACACACGACAATGACGATCGTATTGTTCACTTTTCTTTTTTTCTTCTTTTGTTTTTTATTTGTGATGCTTTAATTCCTGTCTAGCCGTTATCGCTATGTAATCACAAATATGAATGTAAGAAAGTATTACGGTCAAAAGGAGAACACTTAACGAGTAACGTAAATACAATGCTTGCGACATAATTTAATACAAGTACTAAAGAAAGTAAAAGTTTTATGAACTTACTTTTATATCAGTAGATACTGTTTCGTTGATGGTATCGATACTGTATAAATGACTAAGATTTGTTGTTCTCAAAAAAATAATAAACTCGGTAAACTCTTTGAGAAAGAGGAGCACAAGCAATAACATTATATAAACACGAGAAACGAGGGTTCTCGATTGTGTTATCCTGGAATAAAACGAGTGCAAACTCAAAACAAAACAACAATCACCATTATCATCATCATAATTATCAAACGGGAACCCTTTCTGCACTCCATATTGTTTTTCTATTTATTTTGAATCAGCTTTCTCTCTCTCTCACTCTCTCTCTCTCTCTGCCTTTTTGTCTTCTCCACTTTTTCTCTTGTTTTCAAGGACGCGATGCAAGCGTATATTGTTGGCTAGGGATGAAAAGCGAAGACGACCTTGAACTATATGTCAAAGGGCTGCCCGCGTGCTTGCGATAACGCGCAAGACACTACTAGTAGTGATAATGATATTGTTGTTGTTTTTGCGAGTCATCACAGACATGCATACGGTCGGCGGGGCACACTAGTCGACTTGGAGAAAGAAAAATACGAACGCGCAAAAACCCATTCATACTCTTGTTCTATTCTTGTTTTGCCTTCCGATGAGAAGAAATAAAAACAGAAATCTGCCGTGCTCCATCAATTCATCGACAAAAGAAAGAAAAAATATAGAGATTGCTTTTAGAAATACACGGTGTGACTCAACTGCTTCTAGTCTAATCCTTAACCTCTGAATAATTAGTGTTGTGACGATAATGTTTTGGTGTTTTCGTTCTACTTGAATCTGCGCTCTCTACTATGTATTCTCTCTTTCTTTCTTTCTTCTCATCTTCTCTTGTTTTCAGCAAAACAAAAAAACAACGCTGCAAAAAAAATGTAAGTTATTCTTACTACAAAGCAAAACCGTAAGAAACGCCTATGAATTACTGATATAATGGTAAAATAGGAATGTTAAAAGACAATAAAAACAAAGCAAGACATTTTCATATCTTAACGCACCGTGATATAATCAAAATATCATATCAAGAAGAAAAACCTCTTCTTATCTTGGATAATAAGTTTAAATAAAAAATTTAAAAAAAGCACTCGATTCATACATAGTGGATGGAGGTCAAGGCTCAACAATGAGTGTGTATATATATATATATATATATATATATACGTGTATATATATCTACACATATGTATGTTCGCTTCTTTAAAATTATTGAATTTCGTCATTTTACTACACTTACTTTTACTCTTTCGTTGTAAAATCAATCGAATATCATCGATTACGACAGGCGCGAGGCGAGGGACACGACACGCATCGAACAAAGATAGTATAGAGAAAATTTTGCTCATCTTTGACTCGCTCTCAATCATTCAATGTCATTTTATGTGTATTACCTGACTGAGTGCTTGTTTCGGACCAGTATCTTACCTAATACACACACACACATTCATACACACGGTCAGTACGTTCATTCAAGGAAGACTCATGTAAAAGAAGGTAGAACGTAAGAGAAAAAACGAGTAGAATATTACATTACGCAACTCCGCAACACCCCATGACAATGACGCCGACGCATATATGATGTAAGCTACTACCATCATCACTATCAACATTGAAAGAAGGGTGAACTCGAGGTTGACCTGTCGTCGGCGCCGACCTACAACAATCATAGCACCTGCTCATAGATGCTTTTATTTTGAACAGAATATAATGGATTGACAGCAAATGTGCTTTGTGTATACACATATATATTTGTATGCAATGCATGCAGCTGGCAGAAGGAGAAAAAACACCAAGGTGAATGAATAATTCAAAGAGCACTGACCCAGACAAAAGCTCCAGACATATACACTCAGCAGCAATAGATGTGTTCAAATAAAACAGTAATTATGACTTGTACTATATTGCTCAATCGGCCGAATTGACTAGCTAGCCAGTCGTCATTCGTTTGTTCACTCTCTTTCTTTCCTCTCGCTTCGTCGTACTGGGAGACAACCAGACGATTACAGTACATACATACAAAACGTCTAGTCTCTGGATATAAATAGTTGAACAGACAAACACGGACAGATAGACATGAAAATAGAAAACGTTATTGATTAGGGAATATACACGCATTTCGACATTATCGTCCGTCGATTTTCTATATTTCTCTTTGATTAAATACAAAAATAAATAAATGACAATAATAAGAGTATTCATACACATAGGTTTGGAAAGAGTACGTTCCGTATGAAATGTCTTTTGTGTTACTCAGATATATTAGTACTGCAACAAATTATTAATAATAGCACAGAAAATAAAGAATTGAATCGATTTTTCATGCATAACTTAATTTACAATTAAATAGTTAAATTTTACACTTTCTAATATGTGCAGTCTCAATTATAAAAAAAAAACTCCGAATAATTGAGCGAAAAAAATAACCTCTCAATATTGACGTAATACAAAATATCAGTAGTCATGCAGAACAATAATCTTCGCTAGACAGTTTTGATCAACTCACCTATATGTATATGTATATAAATATTGTTGACGGGCTGTTGGATTACCGCCAAATATTGGATGAAAGAGATTTGAGAAAACTAATAGTTTTTGCTATTTGCTCTACAAGAATGAGGAAAGACACGCGTCTGATCAAAATACTATGGAGAGTGTGATTGCGTAGTCGTTGTCGTCTGTTGATTGACCATCAAATAACAACTGAACGTTTTCTCTCTCCTTCTGTCCCTCTTTTTTTTCTTCAGATACTGTTCTCTCTTATTCTTTTTTTCCTATCGTGCTTGTCGTTGAACATATAAAACCATACATGAGCTGAGGAGAAGAAGAACGAGAAAGCGGTCGTCATCGTTCAAGGCCAGCTAATGGACTCTGTCCGCATACATATACGCATACTTAGAAGAGAAAAGAAAACGATGACGTATGAAAAAATAGTTGGTTGCCGCATTCTTGTTCTTCTTTGTGCTTTCAACGAACGTCGAGTGAGAGACGTAATCTTATTCAAGCATATAATGCGAAACCACTTGACCAACCGAATGCTCGAATTCTTTCTCTTGTTTGCTCGCCTTTCACTTAGGCCAGACAGTCAGACAGACAGAGAGAGAGACACACACACACACAGACAGACATACAGGCAGAGACATAGTCACTAATTCAATTTGCTGCCGACGCGGTCAGAGGGACGCGTCATCATCGTCTCCGGTTCTCGCTCTTTTTCACACATATACAGCGCCTATAGACATTGACCAGCTGCTATAGCACGTAGCATATATCATCTTCAAACAATTTATAAGAAAATAAATTCTCTCGTTTATTATTGTATTTGACCGGACCTTGCCCTTTTATTTATTAGTCTGTCTGTATCAAACATAAATAAGAATATTCAACATCGAATATTGGGGTGTCTTGAATGGCTGTATATATATATATATATATATTGTTGTTTTGAATGAAGCGATTTGTTCATACAATAATGCTGACGTGTCCAGTAATGTAACCTTTTTATCATGACAGACAAAGATTACATTCATTGTCCGGCAAAATGTTATCGCATACGACGTTTGTACGATTTCTAACACATTCAGTTTTTTCCTTCTTAGTCTTTCATCATCGAACAATGATCAATAGTAAGCAGACCGATAGACAAATGTAAAAACATATAAAGAAAAAGTATGCAATGTATTGATTAATCAGTTGGATTGTGCACATCTAAATACAACAGGACATCCAAGCATCTAGATTACGCGATGATGATGATAATGATGAGATAGTCTAATGCAATAGATCTCGTTAGTTCATGTCTATGTGTCTGCTTAATCATCAAAACGATAAGAATACATTTGAACAAATGAATGATGAGAAATGAAAGGAAAATATCAAGATGAATACTTCTAGATGTATATTACTTGTTCAAAACATAAAGACCGTTTTTTGTACAATTGATCAATCATTATCATTCATTCGGACAACGATTATATGTAGATTTTGATTCTTCGATTGTCTTACACATATAGTGATTGTCATTTATTTGATAACTACTATCGAAGCGAAGCGTATCGGAGTACATAATTTCATCAGTAATCATCCGTCTATGGCAGCAAATGTAATATCAAACATTTGTATCTTTCTTTTTAATCAATCAACAGTTTATACATATGATTTGTAGATTTGTGAGTGTCATTCTCAATTGTAAAACAAAATATTTTGACCTCGGAAAATAAGATGCATCAAACTGGTTGCCAATAGTATCATTTTTAGTAGATTCATTTGATTAAGTTGCATTAGTCTTTAACGACTAATTAATATCAGACTTCGTATACATGTGTATCAAATCATTTCTGACCATGCAATTTCTTCAATAAACCAACTCCCGTTTTCTACTATTAAAAAAAAGAATATCGATTACATATCTTTCAATTTAAGCAGACATTAATTATTGAGTTTAAAAAGCAAGTATGCATAGTTGTCGCATGAATCGACGGTCAGTGTTAGATTATGCATTGATGAATAGAAGGAAAAAGAAATCTATGTATATATATATGATGACCGATAAGCAATCGGCATTTGAATTATTAATTGTAAAATATCCATTGTATTACATGTATGATCTTGTTAATTTTACATTCATACACAATTCTTTATTGCATCAATGTCTCATGACCTATATACAATTTGAACAATAGTAATAGAACAGATGTGTCACATATGCCATTGAGTAGACACAGACAGACAGACGTTATTTTCCTTCTCGATTGGCCGAGTAATCATCGGCGTCTAATGCACATTGTTACAATATCATTCTCTTGTTTTCTTTAGCTATTGACAGCATAAAGATCGAGAAACCCAATGAAAATGTAAGAACTTTTATATCAACAATTATAATGACTACAATTTTCATTTTATATTACTTTCACGAGTGCAATATATATATATATGATAATGATATTCGTTGTATACGGACTTATCAACGATTGATACTATCGTATCAGTGTAATTTCTAACGTCATACTGTCAAGATCATTAGAGTAGAGATTTAAATTTGAACAAATACATAGAGAATAATTGAAAATGATTGCTTTTTATTCCAAATGAAATAAAAGAAAGGATGAATTCGTAAAAAAAAACAGAACTATCGTAGTCATTCATTTGATACTGACAACTTATACAGAGTAGGGTACCTGTCTCATTCAAGACCAATCATAAAGATAAGAGCGTGAAATATCTTATAAAGAATATATTCTAGACGTCATTCCAAGGAAAAATATTTCGAATTTTCAACGATAGAGGAGTGAGATTGAAGTTTCTATTGTTATGGAAAAAATTTGAAAGAAATATTTAATTTTAATTAAAACTATGATTTTTTAAATCGTATATTTAATATTGACGAAGAAATTTCTATGTAGAAATAATTCATATCCACGCATGCTCACATTGTAAAAACATATTTTTCCAAGTAAGAAGTTTTTACGTGAGAAGTTTCATGTCAGAATTCAATAATAATTAGCAATGTTACTCAAAATATTACAATCAGACTTCTGTGAATCATCAAGTCACAATCGATCTTTTGAAATTTTCAAAATAAATTTATGATTTCTCTGGAAATTGTGATCGTTTTTGAATTATTTTCGAATAAAGTTTAGAAAAAAAACATCCAAAACATTTACTCTTTTTACTAATTGAATTTTATTGTTTTACTATAAATTTTTCTACTTGGTAAAATTAACTTTATATTGATGATTATCTAAAATAATTTTTAAATATCGAATAGAATGTTTTTGTGTACTCAAAAAAAAATAGAGTACACTATAAAATTCGATTGAACTGAAATTTTGTGCACAGAATTGTCTCATCAATATCTAGGTCGAGTTCGAAGATGAGAAGGATCCGTCAAAAAATGGCTGAGTTATCGAAGAAATTGTCATTATTGACCAGACCATCCCTGAGGGGGAGTACAGGCATTTTTCAAAAACAAAAGTTTTTCTCAGAATTATCCACAACATATATAAATCGACTCAGTTTTTAACGCTGATTCCGAATCTGATACTAGTTTTGAACTAAATCGTAGCTTTCTAACGAAACATCGCCTGAAAACGGTCTCAAAATGCACAAAAACTGCATCCAGAAACCAAAGTGCCTAGTTTCTCATGATAATTTTGGCATTCAGACATTCTAGAATGACTCATATGTTCCATGTACTTTTTGCAGTGCACATAACTCTCGGATGAAATCCGAAATTTCCACATTTATTGTTCATTCAATCGAAAATATCGGTTCTTGTTATTATTTAATTTGAAATTAAAACATACAACATTCATTTAGTCGATCAAGAATCACTTGTTCCCTTAAAATATTACTTAAAAAAATAGTCGAAATTGTTTTTCGAAATTTAAAACAAGCTTTCTTGTTTACTCAATAGCAATATCTCTTTTAATTCATAACGATGTTTTCTAATTGATTCGATCGTCAATATCTATTCATACACAAAAATAGCTACTCCCTATGTAAAATTACTACTCCTAATGATATTGATTGATGTTTTGGCTATAAAGGTGCAATAGTAGCCAGGGATTACAAATAAAAACACTCCCGTCATCAGGTTATGTGCACGAAATGTGTGGTTCCCTGGTTGACATTCTGTTGCGAAAACAAAAATGCCTAGTTAAAATATGTATTGAAGCCGTGGCGTCTATCATTTTGACATCAAACGAGCTATCATTGCTTTCTTTCTAGCATTGAAGGTACTTTTGTATATTTACTAAATGATCATCAAAGTCTGTTATATGTAGTAAAACATATTTTTAAATATAAAAACAACAATATCAGCTATCTCAAAATAATTTCTAATGAGATACGAATCAGATTAAGGCACAACTATAGGATTTCAAGTCAATGATTCGAACAAAAATATTCGACGCTAATCTGAAAATTATATTTGACATTTAGATTAATCATCTGGCGTTGATTTACAAATATATTACCTTTCAAGAAACAAAAACCAAGAATGTGATCATGACATTTCGGTAATTTTCGTAGCGTATTCAGCATTCATCGATGAGATAAAAATTAGTCAGATGAATACTGCCTCTCTTTCCCATCCATTCAGAAGAGCAATCGAAATTTGAGAACATTGGATCGTAATAAGAAGGTTTTTTTCTTAAATCTTTTGCAATATAACTTCAGAATTTTTGTAAGACTTATCGATGAAGTGCTACGAAGTAATGCTTGGGGCTAAATTCAAAAAGAAAAATAAAGTGCAAAATAACCATTTTTAGCGTGGCTCAAATACATAGAAAAAAATTGAGTAGCTCAACAACAAAATTATAAAATACATACAGCAATGTCTAAAACAATGTGTTAAGGGCTCTTGTCCTAAAGGTATTTCATAGAGTTCTATCTCGAGGACCTTGCTATAGAAATAGATCACTTCCAGAAAATATACACTAATGAATGTCATTTGTTGAGAAAATTATCCGTTCTATGGATATTGTTACAGTTAAACGAAGATAAATAAGACTTGTATCAAATGCCCGTCTCATTACCATAAATACTCAAATACTAAAAAAACACAGCCTCTTGGAAAAAAATCGAGTACGATCATATCATTTGTCTATGAATCTGTCAATGAGATTATATTTATTTAAATCCTACGCTCATATTTCTTGGTAGGCCATTTACAATTTTTTAAATATAAGTCTAATTCAGAAGGAAATCGAAATTCTGCTGCTGGCGCAATATTTCATGCCTTATGTTATCCATATTAACAAATCGAAAAAAATCAAAAAGTTTTTTTTTATTTTAACATGTTTTACCTATGCATTTCTATGTCAAAATGTTGATGTCGTTATCATTAATATCTGTTTTTCGTCGAGTATTGCATTCAATATTAATAGTATCTCTAAATAACGTCCTTCGTTCACCTGTCAGTTTGTCATGCTTTTTCCTTTCCTTATTGATATTTTTTATCTAGTATATGCTTCGATAATTATACTTAGTCGATTGGTAAAATTATGTTCGTAAAACAAATGAAGTAAAAATACCAAGCATTTATTTTGCGAGTAACGTGCATAATTATAACGAATAGCGTACTTAGATTTTCAATTTATTTAAGTTGTTTATTGTATAAATTATTCTTTTTTCCCTTTTAAGATTAATACGTACAAAATGGAGCAAATACGTTGGAATGAAAAATGGATTGATTTTCGAAATCTAGTTGATAATTCGACTATAAAAAAACCAACACTCGGTAGATGATCATGTCTATAATAAAAAATAAAATGTTAATATTTTTTTCTCTCAGTTCAAATTGGAAATAAACCAACTGTAGTTGGTATTAAAATAAGTGGACAATTTATTGTAGCATCAACATGCAGATTTTCTAATGACAAATGTATACCTATGGAACAAGAATTTATTTTATCAAGCAAACATCAAGGTTTTTCTACTTCCGTCTAAGGTCGATATTTCAATCTAAAACTATTGTTTTATTTTACTATATTAGGCATATGGAAAGTCATATATAAAGGAACATTGAAAAGAAGAAGTTATATTCATCGTTTAACAACAACCGATATTGAACGAATCTATATACTAGATGCCGAAAAAGAACGTTCAACACGTCGTTCATATATTTGTACGAAGTCTATAGAAGCGTTTGATCTTATGGTTTACGATGAAGGTAAACGAGCATTGATTTTTAATTATTTTAATCATAGTAGTTTTTCTTTTTCTTTGTCGTTTTAAGAAGATAAAACCGTTGCTGATAGACGACGAATCGATCGAAAAATGAAACGAATCGAAGAAAATGTTGAATTCGAAGTGTATGACATCGGTGAAGTTGAATATACACCAAGAGAAGGTGAACGAACATCGCAAGATTATGTAGCGGCATCAAAAGTCAAATCACGTAGATTTTCATTTCTCATGTCGTCTGTTCAAGAAAAAGAATTATTAATACGTAATCGTGTTCTACGTTCATTATATTGTATAACAAAAAATGAAACTCATCAACGTCGTTTTTTTCTCGAAGTCAATGAACAATCATGTGATATACGTCCAATTGCTTCGGAAGGATCAAGAGAATTACGTTATCTACATAGTACACAAAATCTATTTAATTACATATTAAGTTATGATAATACTATTCCTCTTTGTGTCAAATTAATTCGAGGTAGATTGATTCACTTGAAAAAATATTAGAAGACAATTTTGGCTTTTTTAGGTGAATTACCAGTTAAGGCAGTTGACATGAGTGATTATTTGATATTTCACAGAGTTTTAACTGGCGATCATGTTCCTCTATGTCGTGTTAAAGATCTTGAAATATCACTTGCTAGTCCAGATCTTCCTCTTAAACTCAAAGTACCCATTGATGAAAATAGATGGTATTCAATATCTGAAGTTCACTCAGCTGAACTTCTCTGTATGCAACTATCTTTGGCATTATTCTCTCGATTCGAATCCGAAGTTTATGTTAGAATCGAAGGTGAATCCTCTGTCGCCATTGGTGCGAAATCAAAAGATAATCGAAAGCCATTGCAATCACAAAAATCAATTGATCCCACTGAAAAACAAGTTGGTGAATGGGGAGTCACTTCTCATGATCAAATGCCAACATCTAAATCTCAAAATCATTTTATTGGTGAGCAACCAGTATATATAGAAGTTCTTTCAACTGCTGATAAAACTATGGCACTTCAACAAGCAACAAAACTGTCAAGAACAAACTCATCTATGCATCCTGTTTCAGATATGCTTTATCGTGATCATGACAGACGATCAAGAGAAAACGATGTTCAAAATGAACAAGTACATTCAAAACCATCAGTTGGAAAATCGAATCCAAGTCAACGAAAGACGACAAGAGACAAACCTAAAACATCATCACCACAATCGTTATTGTCCGCTGCTTCTCAGAGTACAAAAAAATAAAAAATAAAAATAGCATTAGTTACAAACAGACATCAAACAAAGGAATCGAACAATTTTCAAGAAGTTCTTTTTTCCATTGTTTTTGTACAAATATATTTTCGCTGATCAAATACTATTACTCACATCGATACTTGCAATCAAACATATTTTAAAATATAACAAACGTTTAAATGAAAAAAAAGCAAAAAAAAAGAGAGGGCCTTTGTGTAAACATTATAGCTACTGTTTATGGATCATTGACATACGTCTCGAAATTTCAAAAAAGTAAACAGACAAAGTAAAATTGTTACTGAGACGGTAAAAAATTGAATATAAACTTTTCGAAGGTTAGAATGAAACCAATAACTTCCTAGCTTTTTATTTTTGTAAGAAGAATTCCCATTCAATTAGGACTTTTAAAACACTTCGTCAATAAAAATCAAAAATTTGCAAACTATATGTCTGTTGCAAAGAAAAATGTTACATACTTTTTCTGTTTCTTTGTTGTGTCTTATATGTATATGCTTTTCTTTTGCAATATTATAGATAAGAATTGAGAAATCGTTAGATTATTTAACAACGTCATCCTTCTTATCGTAATCTATTCGAATTTTCAATATGTCTCGTCCTATCATACCAAATCCTTGGCAGTAAGTCAACTTAAATCGAAATATAACATGATTAGTTTTACTTGATCTATTAAAGAATCGGTGATTCAGATAGTGATGAGGAAATTAATAACCGATATGACGCATTTATGTCGTTGCCACCAAAACCAACAACACCAAACGTAGATTCAAGACAAATATACATATATGCATATTTTCACTCACCCCTCACTTTTAGGTTCTAGCACGAAGAAGCGAACCAAAACTTCTTGATTGGCATCCAATAGACGATGAGGTAAAAACTAAAGGTATGATCATAAAGATAAACAGCTATTATCGTATTTCATATCACACGAACGTATAGGAAAATTTGGTGTAACAAAGACAACACCATTGTTTGAGAAAGGACCATCATCTCACAAACCAGTTTTCTCGGGATTCAGAAATTTAAAACAATCGTTATCATCATCTCATACAAGCTTACGGACAATGTCAGCACATCAAACAGTAATTATCAAACTTTTCAAATTCACAACTAACTATTTTCCTTAAAATATTCAGTCGTTACCACTGCCTACAACATCAAATTTGGATCCGATTTCATCTATCGAACAAGATGTAACAAAATTTATTTACATGAACATACCAGAAGATCATTCATCATTTATTCATTGTACTCTTCGACGTGATAAAATTGGTATACAAAAAGGATTTTTCCCAACATTCTATTTATATATTAAGCGTCCTGATAATGGGAAAATGGTTTGACATTAAAAATAAGAAAACAAATAAATATATTAATTTCTTCTTTATTTCTTTCAGATTTTTCTCTTAGCAGCACGAAAAGTACCTAAAATAAGTGGTCTAGCAGAATATTTAATTACAACTGATATTGAAACCCTGTCTGAAAAAACAGGTGGTGATGGATGTGTTGGAAAATTACGAGAAAATAATTTGAAAGGTACGGCCTATACATTGTACGACAATGGTAAAAGTCCCAACAGAGTAAAAAAGTCAAATGCTAACAAGAAACACGGTTTACGACGTGAACTAATATCTGTATTCTATGTAAGCATGAAAATGTTAATATTTTATTCACAAAAATTTAGCATTCGATTTATCAAGTTAAAAACACTCAATTTTAAACTAGTGTATCTCTATGTTAAAATCATTTAGACTTGAATTTTTTGCTTTGATAACGAAATTCATAGTTTATTCACAAAAAATTGTTTGTTGAAATTTAATTTAATTACTTTTGGAAAAAAAGTCTCCAGTATTATACATTGTCCTGATATGTTAGAGTGTACTGTAGTTTTGCATCATTTATCCGAAAGAGCATTATTATATGAGAACAGCATTAATCATAGATATTTATTATTTTGATTCACTCGAATCAGAAATTTTCAGAAACTGTTTTCAATATTTTCTAGAATGTAAATCTTTTTGGTCTCAAAGGTCCAAGACAAATCAATGCTGTAATACCTGAAATCGGTCATGATATTCAACCAACAAAAGTACATTGTACATATTATTTTCTTCATATCAATAGAAATTTTCTCCTATAAATATTAGTATGAGGATACAATTCTTGATCTATGGCGAGATAGACGACTCAGCTATTTGATTCAATTACGAAATCGAGAACCAACGCCTAACATGGGTAAAAAAGTACAATCTTGCGTATTTTTAACTTACATTATTTTTTATCGTTTATCAAGGAAAAAAAGGTCATACACTTCAATTCATTGGTCATGATGAAATTCAATCATCAGTTAAAAACTTTCAAATAATTGTGGAAAATAAAGATCGTATGTTTCATATATATTGAATTAAACTTTTTAATTTATTTTTTATTCTTAAAAATATAGATAAAGAACATATTGCTATGCAATTCGGTCGTACGGGAGATGATACATTCCTGTTAGATTATTGTTATCCTCTTTCAGCTATTCAAGCGTTTGGTCTTGCACTGAGTGCATTCGATAGTGGAATATCACGAGAATGAACGAGCAATCTTCTATTTTATAATTACAAATCAATATTTCAAGTATTAAAATCAAACTCTTTTTTTTCCAATTTGCTGTATACATTGATTTATTTTCGTTTTACCACTTACATCGCCGACGAAATACACTAATACAAAACAAATTTGATATATTTGCAGGAGATACTCTACGAAAAAGATAAGCAATGAAGTGAATTTATACTTCATTGTTTGGCTAGAATTACAAGAGAAGTTTAATTGTTTATAGGAGATAGTATTATATTTAGACTTGGAAACGCGGAAATGTATATATTTACATATTTGATAAGAGAGAAAAAATTTAATTGTTCATCATGATGGTAGTAGATTTAAAACTGCTCTATAAACGAGTCTTCTGAACGTGGATAAAAGATTAAATACTTACCTAATTCAATTGAAATTACAATTCAAAGAATAACAATTATATTAATGATGAACGATTCTGTTGAATTGTAACGAAAAATAAAAGTTTCAAAACGGGCCTAAACAATGAAAGTTGAACTTCATAGTTCATGAAGATATATGACATGGAAAAGAGAACACTTTAGTATAGACATACATTTATAAGGGTATTTAATGATAATATATCGTATGTGATACTGTAACTAATTGATCAATCAATTTGTCATAATGTATATTTAAATTGAACACTCAGATGTTCTCAATGATGTTTAGTCTAGAATTGTTTTAATAAACGAATTAGAATATTTCGAAATCGATACTCCGTAACATGTTTTTGAAGATTTTTGAATCCGAACGTTGTTATCATTTCGCGCCTAAAATCACGAAACCAATCAAGAGAAAACATATTTACTTCTATATTAATATTCAATCTATAGGAAGAAAAAATAAGCGATATGATTGTATAACATAATGTACAATTAACGATTGATACAATTTTTGTGATGAGTTGTATTGTATCATTAGCACATACATATATGATGATTTTTATAGATATCATATAGATATTTTTCTCTTATCAATGGTTATTAATAGAAGAAATTATTGATTATGTTGTTTGGATGGATCAGAAAACAAAAATAGTTTCAAATAATGCGTGTTCGAAATAGAACGGGTTACCTACGAGGTGCTATATTCTATTATGATTGTAATGTAGCTCCCTCTTTCGTGTACGCATTTTTTTGCATAAAAAAATATTTTCTCCAATGAACAAAGAAAAAAAAATGAAATAAAAGAAATACATAAATGAATCAATACTAATATGTTTATCTTTACTGTGTTGTTTATCGAATGATAATGTTTTTTTGGTCGCTATTGACGTTCAAAAACATCATTCATCTTGAATAATAACGAATGATCTGTGTTTCTTTATTTATTACATCATATCAATCCATTTACTAGTCCTGCTTTTTTCTTTCTATATTAAATCGATGAATATTGATTGAAATCATTTTGACACTCATATGTATATGTATATAGATACGCTCAATAAGATCTTATCGACCGTAGACACTCCGTGAGAGAGAGAGAGAGAGAGAGGAGAAAAGAGAAAAAAGAGAGACATGTCAGCATGTATATATCTTTAATCATACAGTATTTTACTTTAGAACAGATGAGTGAAACATATATCGATCATTTATTTTAGATGGCCGCGATCAATGTATATCATACGAGCGTAACAACAGACAATCTTAGTCGTAATGATATTCTACAATGGATAAATACAGCACTCGATGCTAATTACATAAAAATTGAAGACCTTTGTACCGGTAAGTGAAATTTAATTCTTTTTTTAATATTCAAAAATACATTGAGTGTGCTAAATTTTATTTTGATTAGGTGCTGCATATTGCCAATTTATGGAAATGATGTTTCCAGGTAAAATTGAAGCTCATATGCATGTATAGATCTAACACTTAGTAAATACTTACGAAAATTTTATTCTAGGTGCTATAGGTACACGTTCAAAACGGGTCAAATGGAATACAAAACTTGAGCATGAATTTATTAATAATTTTAAAGTATTACAAGAATATTTTAAAGCACTTTCCGTAGAAAAGGTAGATTTTAATTTAATAGATATGATCACATACGCATACATATGGTTAATCTCTCTCTTTTTCTCTTCGGTGATTGATTGATACACTCTGCTCGTAGCTTTAGTGTTTAGACAGAAGAAAAATTGCTTTTTTTTGATTTTTTTCTAGGTTCATTACAAATAAAAAGAGTGAAATTCAATGCCAAATTAGAACATGAAAATATACAAAATTTTAAAATTTTACAAAATGCATTTCGTGCTGTACAAGTAGATAAGGTGTGCATGAGAAAGACAAAAAGAGAGATTGTTATACATGTATTTGCCTGTGATTCTATTCTAAAGGAGAAGAAAAAAGACAGGCATTTTTTTCATAATGTTTATTATATAGATTGTACCCGTCGAAAAATTGGTAAAAGGAAAATTTCAAGATAACTTTGAATTTGTTCAATGGTTTAAAAAATTCTTTGATGCTAATTATACCGATGCTCATGATTATGATCCGGTAGCTGCTCGTGATGGACAGTAAGTTTCTGTTTTACTCATATCGGATAGTCGAAAATAGGAGCAACTTACTTGTTTTTAATTTAGACCATTAGGAAGTGGTGGAAAAGCACTCGGTCCAGGAGCAGGAGGTAGTTCTTCAGGTGCTCGTGTAGTACCTGCTGCTCGACCGGCACCACCAAAAGTTGTTCCTCAACCAATAGCACGACCAACAACTACCAGTAAATATTATTTCAACAAATTGTTATTTTTTCTCTAATAGAAATTTTTATTCTATTAGCAAAACCTATCCAACAGCAACAACCAAAGATTACACCAGTAGCTCATCGAGTACCAGTATCAGCACCAGCACCAGCGCCTGTACATCATGCAACTACTGCTATTGGTAATGATCATCATCAAAATGCACGATTACAACAAGAAGTAAGCTTATACTGATTTGAATAGTATAGTCGTTAGTATAAAAGTTTTTATTAGATTGATAATTTACAAGATCTTATTCAACAACATGCAGGACAAATAGCTGGTTTAGAAAAAGAACGGGATTTCTATTATCAAAAATTACGTGATGTCGAAATGATTTGTCAAGAGCCAGACTATGAATCATCACCAGCAGTACAAAAAGTTCTTGAAATACTTTATGCTACAGAAGTAAGTAAAAGATATTTCAATCAAATGCTTCTTGCTTTCAGCCGATAATATATATGATAGAGTCCTCTGGGGTAATTAGGATCGAAATTTTGAAAATTCATTTTGTTTTTGTTCCTTCTCATTCATGTTTCATTGCACAATGATGATTTTTTTATCACTACTTGTTCAAAGTGTCCTCTATCGAATCACGAAAGGATCATTAAAAGATATTATACTGGTAAAAATTATCAGTCAAAATGGTAAAAGTAGCGTAGAGCTGATCTCAATTACCCCATGTGGGGTAATATTCAGATCACTGTATACACCTAGGTGGAGTAATTCGGATCACTCCAGCTACTTTCGCTGGTAATCACTTTTGAAACCTCTATCGTTTCTACAATGCAAAATCAATGACTGAGCCCTGAAGTAAAGTTGTCCGTCTTGCTCTTCTCTATCTGATACTGCAAAAAAATCATTATTTCATACCACCAATAAAGTTTTAAACCAATTAATGTATTTACACAAAAAAAAATTTACTTTTCTGATGTACCCCGGCTAAAGAAAAAGTTGTAGAAAAAATAGGTTGAGTAGCTCTAACGCAGAAATGCTTGAACTACAAAATGGTATGTAGAAATCAACGGGGAAAAAAACTGGTCACTACTTGATATATTGAGAAAACTAACAAGTACACATAGGTTTTTTTAATATTTCTGGCACGTATTCAGCATTTAACGATGATAAAAATGTTATTCGGAGAAAAACTACTACGATATTCCGACTCAACATGCAAAACTGAGTACATATACGCATATTTGAAATGTTTTTGTAGAGCGTTTTTTCGTCGAAAAATTCAGTCCTCGTACCCCTCAGGGTTCAAAAAAAAATCAGGAACTTCCAAACAACTGTTGTAAGGCATATCTAATGTGAACTTTGAGTCATTATGATATTTTAAACCTACTACATGTTATATCTACTATTTAGAAAGTTTATGATCACATTCAAATTTTTCTTGATCCTGGGAGGTACCTGGACTGAATTTTTCGATGGAAAGAAAAAGTTCTACAATACCATTTGAAATCTATGTATATGCACTCAGTTTTGCATGCTGATTCGGAATATCGTATTGTTTTTTCACTGAATAACATTTTTTGACTGTTAAATGCTGAATACGTGTCAGAAATATTTAAAAAATCGACGTGCACGTGTTAGTTTTCATCATATCTCAAGTAGTGACCAGCGTTTTCCCGTTGATGTTTTCATACCATGTTGTAGTCCAAACATTTGTGCGTCAGTGATACTCAACGTATTTGTTCTCGAACCTTTTCTTTAGTTGGGATGTTTAAGGGAAGACAGGCAGGTGCGTGAGAAGAGCGCTCGTTTTTGTATAAATACATTAATTGGTCTTAAGCTTTATCGGGTGCATGAAGTAATGTTTCTTTTGTAGGATGAGATAGAGGAAAGCGAGACGAACAACTTCTCTTCAGGGCTCAGTCATCGATTTTGCATTATGGAAACGGTAGAGGTTTCAAAAGTGAGTACCAGCGAAAATGGCTGGAGTGATCCGAATTACTCCAGATAGATTTTCAGTTGATTGATAGAGGTGTTCTTGTTGCGAATATTATATTACAATTGTCGCTTCAACCGTCGAGATGATTTCAGGTCCCATAGAGAACACTTAGGGCTATCGAATGGCATATTTGCTTTTTACGACTTCGAATAGGAAAATGGAGTCAGAAGATGGGGAAAATGAGCCCAGTCATTTTTGCTGTAGTGATCAGAATGATCCCATATAAATTCATAGAGTGGTCTGAATTAGCCCACATGAGGTAATTCGGATCAGCTTCACGCTACTTTTACCGTTTTGATTGATACTTTTTACCGGTATAATATTTTTCGCCGATTCTATCGTGAATCGACAGAGCACACTTTGAACTAGTAGTGTTAAGAAAACTATCATTGTGCAATGAAAGATGACTGAGAAGGAACAAACACAAAATGAATTTTCAAAATTTTGATCCGAATTACCCCAGAGGACTCTATATCCTCTATTATCGATATATTTAAAGGAAGGCTTTCAGATTCCCGATGAAAACGAACGCCAAGAAAATATTGTAGAAGAATTTTAGGAAAAGAGCGGTGTGTTTGAATAGATGTTTGTTTGTACATGTGTGGGTTTTTGTCACTGTCTTTCTATTTATTGGTTACATAGTTTTCCGTAAATCTATGTGAATGAGTACCTATTTACTAAGATAATTTTCTTTATAGGATGGTTTTGCACAACCTGATCCTGAAATTGGTAATGGTGATTTAGATCTTGAAAATGGCGTTATTATTGATAATGGTAATGGTTCTAATTCAGTCGGTGTTGATGACGAGACATATTAAAACGACGACAATGTTTCTGTTTCGAGAGTTTTCTTCTTATTTGCATTCGTATCCTTCCTGATTTTCTTTCTTTTTGCTTCTTCAACGTTCATTGCTTTTTCTTCTTGTATGGTGTAATCATACGCGATTCTTAATATTTTACTTGTTTTTCTTTTTTTTTCTTCTTGAAATACATGCGCGCATTTTTCCTTCCTCTTGAGTATTTGTATCTTTATGTATGAGCATGTGCGTGTATGCAAATTAATACTAAGAAATAAGAACATGTTTATTAAATATTGACAATATGAATGAAATCTTTTCAATTGCTTTCATTGTTTCGGTACGTTTAAGATAAATAGATAACGAACTTTATAGGAACAGAACTTTTTATTGAGATTTATATCTTATCAAATTGTAATTATGAAATAAAAGAATGTTAATTTTATTGGTAACAGTTGATGTTATTAAAGGCAAATATTTCTGAAGGTTGTTATACGACTACCTAATGTATTAAAAACTTTTTTACCAAAAGATTGGCACTTATTTTGTATAGTTTAAATATTTTAGTTTTACAAAACTAGAGAATACGAGTTACGATAAATTCCTTTTGTTGCACTGAAGATTTCATTTAATTAACTTGATAATGCAAACCAATATTAGTATAATATTTGCGTTAGTAATAAATGTCAAGAATTTCTACTTATAAGAGAGAAAAATGTAAACAATGATGTAAAGTCAATTTAAAGAATTTGAAAACCTTAAAAAAATCTCTAACGAAAGCTTATAAAATTTATTTGACGTTTTAGAGAACATTTTCAATCGACAAATATGCAAATAAATGAGATGCAATAGGAAATCTTCCTGGCAAAAAGAGAATAATGCATTTGAACATAGAAGAAGACCTTGAGTTCCGCATAACGGCAAGGGCGTACAATTTGATTATAATTTCAATCTTTGTTTAAACTCTAATCAATGCAACTAGAAGCAAATTTAAACTAAAACAAATCTCCGAATAATTTAATACTTCCGATTGCATGACAAAGCAAAATAATCTACTAAATAACCTACTGGCTTTTTTTTCGGAAGAATTTTATTCATGATATTTATTTAAAAAATCTAGTTAAAATTTACAACTGATCATAAAAAAGAAAATTTAATTATCTTGTGACGGTGGTTTTATATGTAGAATAGTTCGATGATGATAGCGTCGTTTTTCTTTTTCGTATGACAATAGTGAACGATTTTGTGATGCCAAACGCTTTTTATTCAATTTCCATGCTAGACTAAATCGACTATTTAAACTTGTTTTGTCACTCCAACATGCGCTACTCTTTTTACTATGTGTAGTAGAAAGATTATCATCAATAAATGGTATCGGTTCATCATCATCTAAATGTTCTTTTATAACTGTTTCAATGTTACTATTAAAATAGGATGCACCCGTTGTTGGATAATGAAAATAAGTGGCGGGCACTGGAGATAGAACGGTTGTAAACATTGAATTTGATGTTTGTGAACTAAGAGTCTCATTATAACACGACGACAGATTAGGTTCCTCTTCTGGAATAGCTAATCGTACTGGTGCATATGTAAGTAAAACGCTAAAAAGAAACAATATTCAAGAACAGTATTGTTATATTATAGATTCTCTTTTACTTCGTTTCTTTATTTGGAGCTGGCTTCGCTAGTCTATTTATTCGACGATTCTTAGTGGGTGATTGAGGCCTAAAAATAAATAAATCATTTGCATGATGTTTGACGAAATATGTTTCCAAATGAGAACATAAAAAGTAATATTATCTTTATTTAAACTTGATTACCGATCAATCATGATGATATTTTATGTAATCAGAAACACTTACGTTTTTCTCACAAAAATACTGATTAGCATGAGTAATACAACAATAAGAACAACTAGAGCAAGTAGACAAACACCATACAACCATATCGAATCCAATGAAGTTTGCTCAAAAAGATTCGATGGTAAATTAATCTAAAAGTAAGAAAAGTGAAATTTTTCGTCGTTCATTTGCTTCTATATATATATTTCAATCAATCATACATGATGTTTTATATCTCGATACAGTTCTTGTTGATTATGTTTAAGTGCAAGTAAAAATTGATCATTGGTTAAAGCTATTGTTTGACGGTAAGGATCTTTAATAAATATTGATACGTATAAATGATCATTATCTATTTGTTCTTGATAACTTTGAATAATAACATGATCGATTCTATTATTTAAAAATTCACATTAACGGAAAAGAAAAACTTGAATATTTTTTACTATACCTAATTGAATCTGCATCTTCACTCAGACAATGTTGATGATAGTTAAAACAAAATTTACGAATTATTTTCGCTATGCTCTGACGTAAAACGCGATAGATTGATTTTTCAAAATTTTCAATGGTCGTATTTTCGATAATTAAAGTTACGCTACCACGATATCCATACGACCATAGATTGCTTATTCTCGTGTTATTCATTGGCGTTGATATATGATCAAACCAGTTAGACTACAATACATTAGTGAAATAGAAAAAAAAGGCTCACTATATCATAAAACAATCCAATGCTCACACATAATTCATTGTACGTATGGCTATTATTATTTTCGTGTATGTTTGCGTCTATTATCGAACAATGATCTGAAACAAAAAAAAAATAGAAAGAGAAAGAATGAAACAAAAGATTTTGTTCAGATATTTTATAGTTACTTACCATAGTTCTTACTTTGTGTAAATGAAGTTCGAATTTTGTAACGTAATTTTATTGATTTTCTTGTTAATGACTGTAGTTCTAATTGAATATTTAAACTTTGAATTGTAAAACGTAAACCAATCAGAGATATTGTCTCGTTGGATGTTACCAAAGATGAATTGAATAAAAAATGCCCAGTCTTATTAACGTCTGAAAATTAAAAATAAATAAATAAATAAATAAATAAATGAATACAAAATAAATATACAATGGTCATCAAATGAACAATAAATCGAGTCTATTAGAAATGCATTTACTTCTCTTTTACTTTTAACTGTCTCGACAGATGGACAAAAGAGTATAATTATCGTTTTTTTCTCTTTTTCTGTTCCTTGTCCAATTGATGAGAAGAGAAGTGAGAGTATTGACACGTTACTTTTACTATTAAAACAACATGAATCGTAATGACAGGGGACAGAGAAACATAGAGAGAGGGAGAGAGAGAGAAAATCGCCTGATCTAATACCTTTAATCAGAATGCACGAAGTATCACCATTAACTTAACATATGCAAACAAAAAGAAAAAAAAACTAGAAAGTGCCGTTGGTGTACACCCGCTTCGTCGGGGGTGTATACTCTCTTTTCAACAATTCAAGATGGATCAATTGAAAGCCTTTTAAAAAAAACCATGAACTCTACAGATTCTTCATTGATAGAAAGACAGAGCATGACACACGAAGCAAAAAAAGATAATGATTTTTTTTTTCGATAGTGAATTTAATTGATAATAATCGTTGTCTTAATCGTTTCATCTTGGTGATCACAGTATCTTTTTCTTTATCAGATTATTCATTGCGAACTGAATTAATGTTTCGATGCGGAGAGATATTCGGTATAAATAGAATAAAGTTTGAAATAAAATAAATATTTTCTTATATCTTAAGTGGTTCCTTCTGTTCATATAGACAGAGTAAAAAAAAAACACCTTGCCGTTAAATTTGTTCGTTGTATTGAAGTTCATATAAAGACAATAATCGAGTGTACAAACAATTTAAATCAATATAGTGAAACTTGTACTTATTTCACTTAGTCGGAGTGTATTAAATACAGTCAGTAGCATAGTTTTGAAAGAAAATAAAGATGAGTTTTCTTCAAGCTATATAAGTAAAATGTATAGAATACAATCTGACGAATCAAGAATAGCACATTGAGTTTGAAATTTTTACTTTTTAAATAAACAGAATATGTTCTGGTAAATTCGAATATTAAAAACAAAATTAGCACATTTGCTCTTTTATTTTTTTCAATAATCGAAAGTGAAACTTCTCGATACTTGACATAGTTTAGAGATTTAAAATCATATTAAAACAAAAACATTATTGCGACTAGGACGTTCAAAGAGAGAAAAAGAAAGACCATTACCTCATAGTTTTTATTATTTTTCTTTTTGTACGGCAATAGCGATTTTCTAACGCTCATATCAATGCAAATCTTAATCAAAGCAATACGAGAATAAGAGGTCGATATATGGTCATTCATTTTATCATTAACTCTCTCGATGTCACGAGAGCAATATTTGTGTTAGTGTCTATCAAATACGAAACACGTACGATGAATCTATACTCGAGATTGAGCTTAACATAATTCTCTGTCAATGTTCATCATACAGCAATCAAGTAAATCTCAAATATCATTCATTTTCAAAACTTAATTAAACTTGGAAACGATGTATATTGTTGTCTTGCCTTAGATTATGATTCATCCAAACTCGTTACAGCGTCCTCAATAAGCTACGCATTGAGAAAAGGCAAAAAACTGACAAGTATCAATTATTATCATATTCGGTTCTTTGATGTTTATTGTCTATTTGAAGAGTAGTTTTAGGCAATTACTTTATTTAGTAGAGATATGAGAGGAGTAAGTTTCATGGCAACCTATATCATTTTTAATCCATGCTTGTTCTTCATAGTAAAACAATGTCACCTAAATTTCGACATACATGTCTTATCATTAGCATTTATGCATAAATTCTTTAGATCTTTTATGTAACATCTGCTATACTAAATTAGTACCAGGGGGAATAGTGCTCCAATAAAAACTATACAAACACCGCTGTCAATATAGCCTGCAGTTGTTTTTTACAGATATCCCATGGATTAACCGCTAAGTATTTATGATAAATGTAATGTTGTTTAGCAATATAGACTTCATCAAAGATAATCTAACTTACTTAAATCATCTAGACGAATACGTGTGCCATGATCTGCATTAATTATAATAAGATCAATTGACGCCGGAAATTCCGATTCTATACGAATAGTATAAAGAGCAAAATTATTTGTTTCGAGTACATCGGATGTTTTGTTCAAGATAATATTTTGATGCGTATAATTTTTTGGCTGTTCATAAAGAACAATGATAAAATCGGAATTAATTGTTTTTTCTTGTGGTTGATAGCGAATATCAAAATTTGAACTAGGAATGTATGCTACTGGATTGTTTACTGAAAGATTAGTGTCTGCGGTTGTTTGAAGTAGTAAATTTTTATTTAACGAAAATAAATTTCCTACGAATGTCGAATTTTCATATTCTCCCTTGATAGTCCACTGAAATTTCTGTGAATGAAAACGAAGAAAATTTTGGAAATAACAAGAAAATATTTTTCATCTTACTGATTCATTTTTTGCTCCTAAAATATAATGCAAATCTCCAACATGTAGATAAGCTTTTGATACTTTATATAGATTAAGACGAAATAACCGTGCTTGATTAGGAATTGGTAATGATAATGATTTATATATGATTCGAAATGAAGATTTTACAGAAAATAAAACATCAGAAAAACGTTTTGCTGATATTGTGTCTAATAGATAGGTTTTCGTAAAATTTTCATCTAAAAAGTTTTTTAAATAAAAACTATTTGTATATAATCTTTTCAATGAAATTTTACCCTGATGAATAGTCAATTCAGCTGATGTCTTTCCATCGAGATTTTCAACATCGAAAATAATCAGCGAAGAATCGTTCAGAGAAATCAACCATTCAATATGAATAAACGGATCTAATGTTATTGGTGGAGCCAATGCCGTATAATTTCTTTCGAAAGTTATTTTATTAATTATTGTAGCTATACAAAACAAATAGAAGCATATGAATAATCTAGACATAACATTCAATAAAATAACAATTAAAGAAAACAGTCTGTTTCAACTTTTCGTATTATCTTAACACACGTCTCTTATTGAACTTATTTTCAAACATAATATACAAATTGATCATTCAGGGATTTGAACAGTAACAATTCATTGTTGATTATACACGTTCTTTGTCTCGTGTAAGCTATTCTGAATTCGTTAACATATTTTTAGTTAAATCGATGTTCGAAACAAAAGAAATTCTTATGAAAAACGAATTAATTATTGAACCATATTTCAAAAAGTTATTTTTACTTTTCTTAAATTTTTCAATTTGAATATTGTATTCAACTAATGCCCAAATAAATTCCGGTTCAATAGATAATGTACATGTTCCAATGTGATGATAAACAAAGGGAAATTGTTCATTATTACATATGTATGTTGTTGTGACTAAATCTTTCACCGAAAAACAAATATGTTGATCTTCAAACGTTTGCAAAGATTGAAAAATAATTTTAATAGATTCATCATCTACTGCTTTGATAAGCCAAATATTAGCCTATAAAAAAAATGAGTATAGTCCTAAACACAAGTAGCTGCAGTTTAGGATACGGAGCTGATATTTTGAATATGCATGAGTAGGAAAAAGAATCATTGGTAATGCGTATTTATTCATCCTCCATTGATTTATATCTACAAAAATTATGATACAAAGATCCTCGTCCTTTTGTGCTCATAGATTTTGTTTCAGGATGCATCTAAAAATTTCTCAAAAGAGTTCCTACAAACACAACACTTGAATGAATTTATGTTATCAGCGTTTATGACTACATTTATGTATTCACAATATTAATTCTATATTATCAAGAATAGCAACATTGCACGAGTGTTGAGTGTATTTGTCTATAGCTGTGTAAAAAATATCTTTGAACTACCTGTGTCAAATTATGATAAATACTATTCGTTGGTAAACTAATAAATTGATAAGGAAATAATCTATTATCATCTAAAATTTGTAGATATGGTTCTGGTGAAATAGTTGACCCTATATGAATAAAAGACATGAGTGCCAATTCGATGAATAATTTTTTTGTAAATTTTACATTCAATCGTTTCCGAATAAAATAAACGGAAAATAGTTAATCCTAATGAAAATTGACTTGAATAGAATCGTATCCATATTTGACTATGATTTGCAATAAACCAAGTACTTGGTAATGCATCTAGAGATACGTTTCCTTGTGTAAAACAAAAAAAAAAGCAGAAATTAAAAAAACAGCGATAATTCAACCTGATATATGATAAATTTCATATTGAGTAGGATCATGAAAAAGACCAATTTCAATAGAGTTTTCTCTATTATCCCAATTTAAATAATCAAATCTTAAGAAGATATTTTGTCCGTCATCAACTTCCAATAATATCAAACAATCCATTTCAGTTTTGATTTCAGTGTGAAATTCAATTGTTCCATTGTAGGACGAGAATTTTTTCCCACATGGTAAAGTGTTCAATTGATTATTTTCTTCCATAGATATTCCATTGAATTCTAACTTGAAATAAGTATTAAAATATCAATAGATTGATTTTTGTTTATGTACATACTTTGATATGTTAAATTAAAACCACGATATTGATAATCATCATTCGAATGTTTTGTCCGTAGAATTATTTTTGTTTCATTTATGGTTTGTATTCGAAAAGATTTTGGTGTATTCAACGAATAAAAAGTATCACCTGAAGAAAAGAATTTAAAAAGAAACGAATCCATTTTAAATCTGAATTACCGGTTATAATATGTAAATAATCGTAATCATAATCAATACTAATATCGCTAAGATTAATTTCAATCTCGTTCGAAGAATTCATATGAATAATCCATGTATATTCAATGTTTGTTCTTAAAAATTTTGGATAATCTTTTGAATAAATTACACCATTGTTTTCATTAAGATCCCAATTATAATTTTCTAATTATAAAAACAAAGAAGTCAAATTAAATTGTTTTGCTTGATCTATTTCGGAACCTATTCCTTGTACTTTAGCTTCTAGAAATGGAATACTACATAGATTTATACATTAATAGATATATGATTTTTCAGGGATTATCAAAGGTGGCTTTCTCAAAAAGTGCCGAAAACGCATCAAATCAGTTAATAAAAGTTTGAAAATAGTCCATGCAGAACATGCAATGTTTTATTGGTTCTCGATAACAGAAAATCCTTCAAGGATTTATATGAAACTAGTTTATGATTTCTTTTGCGGATTTAATGACACGGATTAGAATGCGCAATTGAATACGTAAGAAGCTCCAAATTCGGCAGAGTTATGTGACTGATGAATGATGAGAAAGCTTAAAAGATTTAAAAAATATATTCATCGAATGTAAGAAGAAAATCGATCTGAAAAATGTCTTAAAAATTCTAGACTTCTACAACTATAGTTCAACAGATATTTTCTATTAATAAAAGCAAGATTTTACCTCTTTCAATAATTTCATAGTTTAGAAAAAAACCGGAGGTATTGTATGATTTATCAGTAGTAAATATAAGAAATAAGTTATCATTTCGAATAAATAAATGTCTATTATCGATGTCATCACCCGACAATTCGTGTATGATCATAGCACGATTATTAAGATTTTGGCCAACATGTAATGCTAATGTATCATAATGTAACTCAGTATGAAATTCATGAATATATAATCGAATAAATGCATTTCGATGGTATAAACGCCAACGACATATCTAAATACAAATTATACTTATTAGTTTCTGTTGAAACGATCTTCCTTACGATATTATTCGAATAATTTTGTGGATAATTTGGACTCGAAATAGTACCGTACGGGTATTGATATATTGATTTTGGTTTGTGTGATTTATATTCCAATGGATGAACAATATCAACATCGATTAGAATCTCTGGAGATTTTGGTGTTGCAGTTGTGGCTACAAAAGAAAAGATCTTTCATTTTAGAACACTTTGAACTATCGAGTGGTTTCTATGAATATGCCACTATTATAATTTGATCGCACTGAGATTTGTAAGTCATCGGTCTGAAATATTTTTATAGCTCTGAACCAATTTTCCTCGACTATGAAAACAATAAAGAAGCTCGAGTATAAGTTATTACTTTATCTGGCACATCAATTTTTCAGTCAAATTACCCATATGGACTCGTCAAACATTTTACACAAGCGTAAATCTTAATCTTATAAGTTGCCATAAGCTGTTTCTACTGTGACTTTAGATTTTGTAAAGCTTACTGTCGAGATGTTCACTCTATTGAAGAATTATGATCTTAAATATAGAGACCAGTAAAAATTTGATTACTCAGTTAAATAGCAATCGTTTCTCGTGTATTCAAAGAATAAAGAGAATCTATGTATGCTTCCATCTAAAAAAAAAGCTCCTTTTGAGCAATACAAGGTCGAGTATAAATTAGAATTTCTTCAGATCTTTTGATATTTGATAAGACACACAAGTGCAATATTTCGTCGAATGAGAAATGTAGGTTATCTGCTACAATTATAGTCAAATCTATTTTTTTCCACTTATCATTGGTTAAAAGCGTATAATTATAAACACTATTCAACTCATTTTTATCGTAATTATTCACAAAAGTAATGAACGTTTTATGATAGTTAATCTGTATGCTATACAGAGCATGAGGATTATATACTAGAATATTTCATGCCAGGTGAAACAGATTATGAAGGTCCGTTTATGTTTGAGTTAATTATCCTGAAAAAGAAACTAACAGACTACTAACATAAACATGCACATAATATACTGAAAATTGATATCTGGAGGAGACAAATGCTATTCTTTGTTAACAATTATCATTTATGCGTATCAATTGACCAAACCTTCATGTAACTATTCCGCTATGTAGTAAAGAATCAGTAATGATGAACTAAACCTTACTAGGAAGCATTCAATTTGATTTTGTTTCGACCATTGGTCTTCATGGTTGTATTAATTGACGACTTTATAATACGTTTTATGTCAAGGAAAACAATCCAATTTAGATATCATTTTTTCATGATTACGAAAATATGCAGAACATGTAGTATACGAGTTTACACGTATCCATATTAATCTTAATGTGGGACAGATTATCGATGTTTTTCTTAACAACATCGTCGTTAAATGTCATATCATAATTACATACGTCACTCTGGCTCGAAAATATCGAATACCTATTGGGCTGAACTTTAATCTGAAGAAAAGCTTTGCATTTGTAAAACAGGTGAAAAGCAAAGTATTCAATTTTTAACAGACAAATTCTCACTGAAAGTTATGTTAAACTTATACTGTTGACTCGAAAAAAGCAAACACCTTGAGGCTTTTTATTCTGTAAGTAACCTTTTCATTCATTTGAAAAATTTCTAAAATTTCTAAAGAATTTCTTTTTCTCCAGTCGAAGTAGATGCATTACTTCGAGGGCAACCTTTTATTCATTTCTTGATTGCTTTCATTCTTTTTTACTTAAAGATAAGCAGACGAGAATGAAATAGACCTTTAAGAACTTTCATCGTTTTTGTCAATGAACTGTCATATAATTTAATACTTATAAGATATCTTACATTTATTGACTAGAAATTCATAATCAATAGTAAAACCTGAACCGGTATTTACTTCATCACTGGAAAATTGAATCCATATTGATCGTGTTAGAATATCACCGCGAAGTGCAATTAAACATGGATCAGGTAATTTCGAACCTGAAAATCGAAATAATTTTGAATTATATTTTGACACATCAGTTATTGTTTCTCCAATAAATAATTCATCGTGACCAAATTCAGTATCGAAATGGCGAAACGTTAATAGAAGATTACGATAATGAATATTGTGTGATATAGATGATAAATTAAATATCCATGTGCATTCAATATTATTATCATATGATAATAACACAATAGTGCCACTAGTTTGATTTAATTCATAATTACATAAATAAACAGCGCATGGAAAAAGTATGATGATATAAAACAATGTATTAATATACATCTGAAGAAAATATCATTACTCGTTAAATATTTACTTATCCTTGAACAATAATTATCATATTAGTCCATGCATAGGCGAATGGATGATGTGACTGAAGATTTAAATATGTACTAGCAGAGAAAAATAAAAGAGAATCAATGAAAATATGATCAAAACAATTTGTTGATTATTTCTGACGCTAATACTTATTTACTTGTTTGTGGCATGTAGATTAATCAGATCTAATTGGGAGTACTACACGAAGGACCTTCTCTAAATAAGAAACACAGATAAATCAATAAGAAGAAATGATCATTATGTGTGTAAATAACAGAAATGGAAAAAAGTGAAGGTTATACATATATGCCTTACGGCTATGAGTCTGATATATATCAGAATGAGCTATAGACACTTAAGAAAGTGAGGAAAAAAGAGGGAGAGAGAGAGAGAGAGAGAGAGAAGAAAACAGAGGATTATATAGTAAAGAAAGCACTGATTTAGTACTAACGATGGTAGTGTGACTGCTACAATCAAACAGAATATAATAGTAATGATGAAGGTTAGAAAAATACTCTGAAGGCAATGATAATGAATGGTATGAACCGATCAGTATGGATATATAATATTGTCCTAGAGATACACAAAAAAGCAAGAACAAAGAAAAAAAAAGAGGAATTGATACACTTAGTCAATAAGTCATTTCTTTGAAGTTCAAGGCTTCTGTCGACAAAAAAAACATATTAAATTTCACGTATTCAGCGATCGATTCAAAAGACATCGTTTGTCATATGGCAATGACTTCGACGTAGTCAATAGTAACATTCATCGTCATGTGGGATTTAGTTTAATACAATAAGTCCTTGTGTTTTTATTTACTTTCAACAAAACATTAAATCAACAAATTTCTACTTAAACAGCCAATATAGAAGAGCGAAAAAAGAAATAGTCAAGTTTTCTTCGATACATACTTATTTACAAGAAATATAGTCACGTTTGCAACATTAAAATTTTACTTATCAAAAGACAGCAGATCAACCAATTTGGCAAGTCAAAACGTAACTTATTAGAATAAAATATTATATAGATAATTATTTTAAACACTATATGGGTTTTATTCGCAAAGAATGATTCAATTTTGGTTACATAACAAGTGTGTAAGATCGTATAAAATCACTTTTCTCAATAAAAACATGTGGTCTATTTATCCGGCCTACTAATACGTGAAGGAAGCTTGTGTTTCTATTTACAAATTTATATATTCGTTTCAAAGCATATGTTGTTGTATAGCATGCGAATACAAGTACAGATTTTTATGCATTGGAATTTCAATGGGTCGAAGCTTGAATAATTAGTCACAGTCAGGTGATCTATCTATAGAAAAAATGTTTGACTCTTTGACGTGTCTTAACATCAAAATACGAACTCAATCCGCTTTTTTTTCTGTAATATCAGCAAAGAAAAATAAATTATTTCTGATCTTCTAATATTATTACTGAGCCATTTTTTTAATCGACATGCAGTTAGTATTAACTCCGATTACTTAGTACAATATTGATCATACTAATGGATCTACCGATGATAAAATCAATACATAACAATCCTAGACCAATGTGATTAGAATACTCGAATGTATTATGATTTATAATTTAGTATGGTTTTTTTTGTAAGATTTCAAACATAATGGATAGACACTTGTATTATTGATGGTTGTTTTCTATTGCAAGTAGTAGCTATAAGTTATGATAATTAATAATGACTGTAATAGGGAGAGAAAAAAACTGCGAAAAAAAAACTATCATTGCATTTCTATTCATTTTTTTCTGCTTCAGATTCGGTTGTAATTATAATTCAGAGTATCCTGACTTCTACATAGGAAAAAAATTGTTTTATATGTCTTTTGTTTTACTTCCATAGATATTCTCTACTCGGTCCTTTTGATCAAAACTATGTGAGCTTCTACAAATCTCAATTAAAAAACAATCTCATGAAACATCTACCCGTAGGTGGTAGTAACGACACTCAACATGCATAAAAAAAATGAAAAATATCCTTCCTGTAAAATATATCGTCGTCTATAATCATTTATACATAAACTTTTTTTTTATTAAAATTACTGCAAAAAATGTTTGCAACTTGAGACAAGATAAACGCAGTCTTATTTTGATTCTCGCTTAACCATTTGGTTTTTATTCAAATATTAATGGCAAAAGAGAGCAACTTGACAACACGACGAACTTTCTATAGAAATGACAAGTATATTAGCTGATTAAAATATGATCGATACAATCATAGAGTATTTTACAAAGTAGTCTTTGGCTTAAGGGTATTTTTAAACGTAAAATTCATGTTCTATGCAAGCGTGGAATCGATTTTCGAGTGAAATTGATTGAAAAGCCATTCATTGATTTGTAATCTGATATGAATATTGTGTTATATACACTACGCACTTCGGTTGATTGCTAAGTTTTTAACTAAATACGTCTATACGGTGTGAAAGAAAAATTATGATGCAGATTTTACGTGCATTTTTTTCTGTTCATGATGAGTGGTGATGAAAATTTTCAAACAAAAAAAATTAAAAATTAAATTATTCATGACAAATAAGTAAACTTATTGGTTTTCACTATCAACCTGAGAATGATATAACCAGTTCATGAAGTGTTCTCATGGAAACGCGAGAGACCTGAAACGAAAAGATAATGATTCACAAATATTCGAATGAATCATGAAAAAATGAATGTCATCGTTAATTTATAATGTCATAATATGAAAAAAAGAACGTTTTCGTGTCGAATATTTATCTTTCAATGCGATGCTAAGAAATAAGTTTGGCTTTTTGTTACCAGCTTTTCAATGGTCTATACTCAATCCATCATCAAATAAGATAGAATTTCTATGTTTAATGGTAGATGATAAGATAGAATCGTATTGAGTTTGATATAAGTAATTTAAATCAAAATTGATATAGCTATTCATTTCGACAACAACAGAAAAACAATAGCGAGCATTGTATTCTAATTTTTTAAGATACAATTCAACACGAGAAAATGGTATCAACACACGATCGATGTAAAATGAAAGATATATCTAAAATTGAATTAAATTCACGATGTATCAATTATGAAAACAATAGCATGTTCATTTTTACCTATATTTCGCCATAGATAGAGTAAAAACATGTTTTTTATGGCAATCTGTTGTAGTGTTTAGACCACAGATTTTATTGAGTGCCTGCCGATTAGTTCGATAATAGCATGGTGATAATAATCATGAATACTTGCAGTGAATAGGAATATTTAGGTGGTCTATAGAATTTCAAGTCTCTTGAATTCTTTTCTTTTCCAATAATCGCTGTTGAATCACTGATTACATGTTAAATAACCTCGGAATTTCATCCGTCTTTCTTTCTCTTAAATAAACAGTTTAATACGAAATCATATCGTCGACATAGCTCACCTTCAATGATTTATGGTCTACCAAGAGATATGTTAATTCTATTGAGATGATTCCAAATATATGAAAAATATTTCTTGTTCAATCAACAATCATATTCAAAACAGCAAATTTGTATAAAACAGTTAGTCTTCAATGAAAACGAATTCGACAAAACTTACTAAGTCACACCTTGTCATAAAATAAATAATACTAAAAATAATTTCGCTGTATACAATATGGTCAGATTCAAATTTAATATTTATAAATACTAGTTGTTGGAGGTGAAAGTATCGTGAGATGAATTTTACATTAACTAGAATATTCTGTTTTTGTTTTTGATTGGTTTGATTAATGAGTTTTTCACGATGCATTCAATCTTATTGAAATTCCTACATACATGGATGTCCTAGCGAAAATAAAAGTATGGCCTACATCAAACTACATTATGTATGTGAAGTCAAAAGAAAAGAATAATCATGAAAAAAAAATCAGATAAAACAATCATTTGGATAGCTTTCTAAAATAAAAAATGCAAAATATTTTATTTTGCAACAAGCGACCACCTTTCAAGTTTTGTCCTTGACAACAGAGAAAATATAGTTGTGTTTCATCATTATTGTTATTGTTTTGTCGATTCGATGGTAGAACTGAAACTTATAAAAATTCGCATATTTCTGTTTTTAAGATAAACAATAGCGAGTGAGCTTTCTTTGCTGATCAATATATTTTCCTTTGTATATCAAAGAAAAATTAATTCAACGTATAGAAGTGACGACTTTATCGATATCCTATTTTATTATTACTTGTAAGCATGAGTGTCAAACAAAATGAAGTAGATAATAACAACAAGAACATACAAGTATCCCTTAAATAATATGTTTTTTTTTCTAAATTTTTTCATCTTGTATTAGTGTAACATCCAAGAGATTTTTTTTATTAGTATGCAAGTCATTCTTATTGTAAATAAAGTAGAGAAAGAAAGAAAAAATTGAATACTTCTTTTTGTAGGAAAAAATCTTATTTAAAATAAAATAAAAAAAAACAAACATTCTCTCAAAATAACTTATAATGTAAAAAGAGGCATTACCATAACATCGAACTTTCTTATATATTGTATGTTGACGTGAAGGTAAGTGTAGATGAATTAATAGCAAATCTAACAAAAATAAAAGGAAAAAAAAGCCCTTGGTCATTCACGATAAACTTGAGAACTCAGAAAAAACAAAAATTTGAAACCTTTCATCTCATTTTCAAAAAAGAAAAAGGAACATAAAAGGTTTAAGTGTCATGCAATGGGATCCTCAGAAAGTAAACAATCTTCCGATACTACTAATTATCGACAAAGTCAAGCATTTATGAATCCAGGACTATATAACATAGATAATATCCAACCTCCCCAAAATGATATTTCTCAAAGACTTACTCATACCTTATATACAGGTCCACCGTTAACAATGCCAATACAACCAACATATAGATGTAATTATTGTGGAATGGTATTTACAAGCGATGAAGCATTATATAAACATAGAACAAGATTTTGTGTGGCCAATCCAGATGCTAGTATTAGACGAAATCCAAATAGTTTAAATAATGGAACGAATAGTACTACTTTTATGAGAGAAAACTATTCGAATAGTCAATCAACATTAGGGAAAATTACTGCATATCCATCGCCAATTGAAAAAGTAATATTCAATTTACAGATTAAATCAAATATATACATATATTTATTGATAATTCGAACATAATCTTGCAAGGAATTCATTTGTTGACTGTTTACAGTAATACATCGACAATTCTTACATACGTCATTTGTTTATAAGTGAAGAAACCTTAGAAAACGTACTAAATTAGGTACTTTAATATTGCTAAGATGAGTAAATACAAAATTTTAGTCGACAAGTGAACGATGCGAATTTCGTCAAAAGATTTTTCTGATCTCAAGGTGAAAAAATTTCTAATTTTCAAAAATACATTAGCTTCGTTGAATACCACTGAGAGCATAGAGAAATAATAGATACACGTTCTTTTTCTTGATATTCAAATCTTGAAAAATCTATACCTATAAATTGTAACAAAAACTATTCTATAATTATTGTAGAAAATTTTGAAGCATGCTATGATTAGTCCAACTATTGAGTTTAATAGCATGAGAAAGTAGTCACTCATGCCAGTAAATTTCTATCTGTGACAATGAATACATGCTAGAATGTCCTTTAGAAAATGTCCTTTAGAAAATGTCCTTTACGAAATGTCCCCGGGATTTGGTCCTCGGAAAAAATGTCCTTCAGGATTAATGTCCTTCGTGAAAATGTCCTGTGGAAATAGTCCTTTGTATCAAAATGTCCATCGTCGTTAAAGATACGCCAATTCCTATTTCCAACCAATTCCGACCAACCGCAAAAATTGAAATTGCTCAAAATTGAAATTCATGCATCCCTATTCCCTAATCGTCATCAAGGGTGAATGTTGGGTGTGGTTTGAATCTGGTGTTACTATATTATCATTCACACCCACATCTCAAATCTACACCCACACTCACACCCACACCCTGGTTGTGTGGCGTGGGGTGTGAATTTGAGATGTGGGTGTGCGGTGTAACTGTGAACGAGAATATAGCAACATCAGACCCCCACCCACACCCTCACACCCCACCTGCTACAATCTTATAATCATATCTTGCAATACAGCAAGATCTTTCATGAATCTCATGGTACGAACTCGTGTAAGATTTCGCAGACAACGATTTTTTTGTACAATCGTGTCTGATGTTCAAGGTCTTATATCAGATTGTTCGGCTTGAGCAGTCATACCTTCACACCCACCCAACGATCAAAGTTGAGATTTACTGAACCACGAATCAACGAATTATATGATTAGTTCAACAATACCGAAATTACACCGCAAGATTTATTACGTAGACTTTCTATTTTGTCGCGAATGAAAAATAACATGAAATTTAATCCGTCATAATAAAATTGAATTTTTAACATTATCAACTAGCATTGTTTTTATTTTACTGAAAGGACATTTTCATAATGGAGGACATTTTTTCGAAGGACTAAATCGGAAAGGACCATTTTCCGAGGACCAAATCCCGAGGACATTTCGGAAAGGACATTTTCTAAAGGACATTCTAGACTGCTACCGTGACAATGTAGCCTATCTCTTTTGATTCAGGAGTAGAATTGAATAATATGGTATTGAACTCATAGAAGTTTTTAAAACTTTCTAGATACCTTCTTTTATTCTAAATAATATTCTATTGATAGTATATTTTTTGTAAAATAGAAACGTGAAGAAATAAGCGAATGGAAAAATAAACGATCTATTCTACAAAGTGTACAAGATATGGAAGATAGAATACTAGTCGATTCAAGAAAAACAGAACAAGTAACTCATGATCTTAAAAAACGAACACATGAGTACAATCAAATTCTTAGTGAAGTATGAATTTCTACGCAATAATATTAAACCAAACATTTCTTTTAGGGATTTTTAATAAGAATCAAACTTTTTATTTTCTAGTATGAAAAATTACAAACACAAGAACGTGATCTTCTAAGAGAAATGTATAATTTACATGGGCAATCTAGACTATACGTAAATTAAGTTCATATTGTTTTTTTTTGTCGTTTAATTTTCTTCAATTTTTGCTATTAGTTAACGCAACCGAAAGACTTGAATGATTATGAACGAAATCAATTAGAAGTTTTATATCGACAAAATACTCGTATTAAACATGAACGTGAGGGTATGGTTTAATCGAATGAAAACAATGAAAGAGTGACAAGCGGAGAATTTCGTTTCTTATTTTTTTTCTCGTATAGTTATTCAAAGTAAACTTGAGACATTAATAGGAAAAGATTATCCACAACCCATTGTACCCTATTATGATCCATATAGATTACTACGTGATATGAGAGAACAACAAGACCAAAATGAAAACAATTTAACATATTTACGAAGACGTCTTATGTATCCTAATAGGTATTCTATTCTAAATAGAATTTAATAGATTACTTTCAGTTTTTATTAGTTCATTACTTAATTCCGATGAAACTTCATTTTTACCGCGTCTTAATCTGAATCGACAAACAACGACTGATGATGTTAAGTAAGAATGTTGAATAAATTTCTTTTTTCTTTAATTTTTAATAGCAATTATAATTCAAGAGCATTACGAAACAGATATTTACAATCAGGCGGTCACGATAGCGAAGTTCTTTCACAATTCAATGATCTTGAAGAAAAACTACGTTACTATGAAGCTTTTCCATGGGTGAAAGGTTATCCAGAACCATTAACACGTTATCCATGTATTTAATTAATCGTATTATCGGATGAGATCATCAGTCTGCTGCTTGTTAGGTTTCATTTCCAATAGATTGAAAAAAATTGAGCTTGAAGTTCTGCGAGTATGGATGTTAGTTTGTAGTTTATCTGCACCCACAATTAGCATTATCAATTGCATCTTCTCAAACGCACATTTAAATTCTTGTGGTTTTTAGAATCATTTTATTGTTTTAATTTCACGCACTTCTAGCACCATTTATTCATTTACTATATTATCATCATGTTAAACAAACTGCACCGCTTTCATAGTTATAATGCATTAAGTTTTATAAACACGAAATATTTTGTTTTAGTTGAAAAGCACTAAAACTTATACTTAACGAACGGTAAATACAAATATCAGGCGGAAAATCAATGGGCTACTTTCCTTCTGTATTACGTCTTGACTAATAAGAATAATTAAAGCAACGCTATTTTTAATCCTAACTATATGTAGGTCAAGAGCAATATGTCAACAGAACGCAAATAGATGTAGAACAGCTGACACAAAAGAAAAACAACAACAAAAATTATTTATTTTATTATCATATCGTTTACTGAGCATAAATTTTATTTCCCCAATGCTTACAGTTATCATGCTGAGAGTATTTAGTCATTGACTGAACAGAAATTTTAAGTGCAGAAAAAGAATTTAATAAACACTGACGTGCAGAATTTCATATTCGTTCTTTTTTATTTATCTATTGAAAGCGAACTAGTAAGAGGACATATGATCTAATCCGATGTTGTTCGTCGTTTCTATTAATTGTTTTATTCATAGATTATCCATTTCGTCTAAGAGAACCTACAAAAGATAAATTAACATCGACTACAAACGAAAAAGAGCGGCTAGAAAATGAACTTAGTGATATGCAACGTAAATTTCAACAACTTGATTCCCGTATTTTGCTTGTTTTAGTGTTTTTTTTTTAATTTGAAATCTTATCTTTTCTTAATAAGGTACAAGACAATTAGAGTTAACTTTAGCAACAACCGGATTACCTAATCAAAATTCTAATCTTAACAATAATACCCATAGATATATATTACCAAACGACGATGGTTATCCACGGAAAAGTACTTTCACTCGGCCAACTAATCCGAATTATACCAATTCTGCTCATCAATTCGTTGATCAACCTCAACAGTTTCTTGAATCATCATTACCTATAATAGATACGGGTAGACGATCTCGTGGAATGCAACCAGTCAGTCGTATTGCTTCGAATTCGAATGGAAGATATGATCCAATAGAATCAAAACCATACGATCCCGTTGGTGGTTTTGTTGTATTTTTTGATTTTATTATTAATCTTTCACCAATGATTGAAAAATGTCAACTTATAACGTGTCTTCATCACGCACAAACAGGGCTTGGTGAACCATCACAATTAGGAGTATTAAAATCTGAACTATATACTGATCCGAAATTTGGTGAACAACTGGGCACTATTTTGCTTTCTACCAGACAACCTGTACCAAGGTTTCATGAATAAAAAAATCATATTTTCTTGGTTTTTTTACTTATTAAGTGATATTTTTTATCTTTTAGATGTCCACCACAACAAGCCTTATCCATAGTTATTGAAATACTAACAACAACAAAGCAAAATCCAAATGCACCGTTACGTACAAACGCTTGGACTAAGATACCATTATTTGACAATAGAAATCGTCTATTAAGTGGCAGATGGAAAATACCGTTGAAAGCATTGCCAATTCAACACGATGCAAGTTTTCCTGTTATTGCCACATTGCCAACAGTAAGCAGAAGAAACAAACCGATTGATCTACGTAGACTTGTTACTTGATAAATTTTCGAATTTAAAATAGATCATTCACAATTTTTTCTCTTTTCCTTAGACTAAAATATCTGTTATTAGAGAAGTCTACCAATTGATGTATCCATCTCAAGTAGAAATGATGTGTACTCTGTAGAATCAAAAAAAAATATGAAGACTTTGAAACGAGTCCGTATTTTTAGTTGATCGGTGGCGATGTTCTGTACAACATTTTTAACGAATGTCATGACCTCTGTCAGAAAAAAACTAAGAAATTCAATTGTTCAAATTTTTATTCTAATATAAGACTATGTTTAACAGTGTCAGTATCGTTTACGTAAATTGTTGTATTCGATGATCTTATATCAGTATAGCATTATTGAGTTCTATTGCGATTCAAAGTTTCGTATTAAACCAAATCAGTTTTACTACTGTTACAAAAGGAGAGTGTGTGTTATTCATTTGAAAAACTACCATAAAAATGCAGCGCATCTAGAGGAATAAGCTGTGACCACGTATATATTGTAGTGTACTTGTAATTGAGATTGATTTCCATTGACATCTGACATGATTGAATTTCCTTTTCTTATTTATCGTATCACTATCGAAGAAAATATTTTCTGACACGAATTTGTTTTCTTATCATTTTCAGTTTCTTACCTTCAGTATTAAACTAAACTAAACAATAGATTTTATTATATGTTAAATATGACTATATTTTTAGTTTGGCCGTGCTGAATTACATTATCGACTAGTCAATTATCAAGATGCAGCTACTCAAGCAACTATATTTTTCTCACCTAATCATCAAGATCTATACTTTACTCTACCACAAGTAAGTTACTAGATCTTTAGATTTAAACAAGCGAAAAAAAAAGAACCTATTTGAAAACTTCAAATTTCAAAATTTAATTTCTACATGTTTTCACTATTATTTAGTTTCAAACTCGACCATTTATGTAACAGGTATTAATCACTTGACTTGTACCAAATCTTTCTCCTTTTCCTCTTCATGATCTATCCTATCCTTGAATTCCTATGCATTTGCTTCTTTTTCCTTTCAGGATTATAATGCTTCAATTTGAGAATTCATCACGATGTTTTTCTCTTTTGTAAATATTTTCTTCTCATGTAAATAAATAAAAGAATACGTTGTTTTGTTCATAGTCTATTATATTTGGGTTTGTTTTTCTTTGAGTGATGATAATGCGAATGAACATATATAGTAAAGCAAAGACACAGCGAAAAAAAAACAAATAAGCTGAATAGTAGCATTAGCGATTGAAATAGGACGACAATAAGAAGAACATAAAAAAAACGAGAATAATTGCAATAATAAAAAGAAAAAAAAAGAGGAGACAAAGAGAATCTCGTTTTTTTTTAAATATAAAATGAGTTAATTTTTGATATAATATGTGTTTAACACATTTTAGAAAATCGTCGTCATTTTGTTCAATCAATTATGCTCGTATTGTATAAAGCACAAAAAGACAAAAAAAAAAAGTTAATAAAGCGCACGAAAAAAAAGTTCCAAGCCGGTTGACGACAACAAAGTTAAAAGAATTAAGCATCAGCGAATAAATAGAAGATCGCTATTCAGCGAATATAATGTTCGCCACAGACTAAAATAGATAATTATATACATATCAAATCAATAATTACTTTTTATTTGCTCTTACTTAAAAAATGGTGTTCACCTAAAATAAAAAAAACAAAGCAATATTAATTCATGTAAGAGGTTTTTTTTCACTAATGATATTTATGTAGGCGTATACGTAAAATAAAAGCATGATTAAACACAACAAACAAGCATTAAATGTGAGTTAATAAGATGAAACGCAATAAGAAGTTCATTTTACTGATACAACAGAGAAAGTAGCTCTAGTACAGATAGATATATTTTACCACTTTGAAATTTAATGTTGATGACTAGTTGTTGTTGCTGGTTCCGCACTAAGACAATCATCCGAATGATGAGAAGAGGAAGAAGAATGCGGAGAAACAGATGGAATAGGAGAAGAAATTATTTCTTCTTTTATTAATGATGATCGAGGAGGTAAAAGAGTACCTCCTAACGAACCGGGATGTGACTGAGTTTTTTTCTTAGAATGTTCACTAGACAATTCAGCATGGAAAAGTGCTGGTGTCGATGAAACTGATGAAGATTGTTTCTGTCTTTTAATTGGATTTGTATTTACAAATGGCGGTAAAAATGGTAAATCCGTTGCTGACTGTGTTTGTTGTTGTTGTTGTTGTTTAAAACTAGCTAAATCAGTTTCAGCTTGCAATAAACGAGGCTGCTGATAAGATGAATGTGGATGCTGTTGAGAATATATCACAGAACGAGATGTTGATGAAAATGACGATGAAGATGAGGAGCTTGATGATGGAGTTTTAAGACGTCTCGAAACATGATCATTGTTAGGAGCTGATAAACGACGTTTATCTTGACTAGATGATTCTGTTCGGTTTTGACGAATATCTTCTTCTGATAAAAATATATTTCTTTGTTGATTTTTAATATCCTCATGTGTTATTTCAACATAATCATCGTCGAATGATTGATGTTGAGAGTTATATATAACAGTTGTGGCATCCGATTGTGATGATATTGAATGTGTTAAACCAGTTGCTGCATCAATAATATCGTCAAGAACATTTTTAACATCATTGTTTATCAATGAAAAATGTTTTTCAATAAATGATTCAACTTTATCATTATCATCATGTTGTTGTAATAATGAATCAACTGATGAACGTATTTCACGTACAATTTCGACAATGTTTGTTGTCGAACCATTTTTTAATAATTCCATTTCAATACGTTCAAATTCCATTAATGAATCATCGGTATTCGGTGTTTGTGATGAATTGTGTTCAGTTGAATATGGACGATTCGTTTCACTTGGCGTCAAACTCAATGTGCTTACAACTGATTTGATTTCATCGTGTCGTAATTCTGGACTTTCATAAACAGTTTCTAATGTTGTACCCGAACGTAAATCAAAACCAGTATCAAGTGGTGGATAATCACATTGATGTTGAAGTATATCAATTAGATCAGGACTTTCGTGTTTTTCAGATGAACTTGATGATGTATTTGATGGTGTATCATTTTTAATATCTTTTGTATTTGCTAATGGTGAAAGATTTTTTACTAAAACAAATTCATCGGACATATCTGTCATGTCACGTTCACCTAGTTCAATCGATGAATCATCTAGTGAACGTGGTGTATAACGAGTTATCGGTGAAATATTATCAATTAATTCATTTGCTGAATTTATCATTTCAATTGGACTACTTGATGGTTGCGGATGATCTTGTTTTGTATAGTAACTAAATGCAGATGCTTGTTGATTTGAAGACGATTTTCTTTCTGTTTGACCATTTTTTAATTGATCAAAAAATAATGTCGACGATGGCGTATATTGTTCAGGTACATGAATAATAATACAACTATCCGAACTAAAACGCTGTAATGTACCATAGTCAAGTTCATCTGGACATGCTTGTAAGAGTTGTTCGCTATGTGCATGCATCATAGTTGCTTGTTGTGTATTGAGTGGCAATGAACGATCAAAACTTTGATCCGTAAATGGTGATATTATATCAGATTTATTCATATTTTCGTCTCCTGCTAATGCCTTTTCAACTAAACGATCTAATGAACGTTCAAATTTTAATTTAATTCTATCGATAAATGATTCTTTAGTTTGATAGATTTCATTTAATTCTTCTTGTATAGTTGATTTGATTGAATCGACTAATGTTGAATCACGATCACTTTCACTACCAGCATCGTATTCAGATGACGAAAGCATTGCTTTTGTTGACTGTGTTGTTGTTGGTGTTGATGCAGTTGGATAGATTTGTGAATCATATTGATCATTATTAATTTCTAAATCACTTTTAATTGTTTCTAAATTACTACGAAGAATTTCTTCTTGTAAAACTTTTATTATCGATTTATCGTTCGAATCATTTAATGGTGAATCAAGACTTTCTTGTCGTGGCATTGCTGTAGCACTACTCATTGATAAACGAGGTGATCGTGCGAAATTTTCATTTATATCTAATTTAAATGAAACACTTTTCCCAGTCGTACTTGTTGTTGTCGTTGGTTCTGAGATGTTTAGTGTTAAATCATTCAATAGTAAAGATCGTTGTTCACTTGAACGTTTTCGTTTTTGCTGAACAGGATTTTGATTGCCACCACTACTTTCTTCGCCTTCACCAGAATATCTTTCTTCGGAAATTTTTTCTTTTGTTATAGTAAAATTTTCTGGACGATTTTTACTCGTATATTTTTCATCAGAACTTGAATCATTATAACCATAATTAACTGTGCCACGTTCATTTACGTAATCATTATCATCAGATGATATGAAATTGGGTGTTTCATCAGTAGCTGTTAAATATTGACTAGAATTAGATTGTGTTTGATAATGAAGATGTAATTTATCGTCTTCATTGACTGAAGTTAAACTACGAGCATCAAGATATTCACCACTTGACGGTGATACTATACTAAAAAATGTTCCTGTATCAGATTGTGAACCATGATGAATGCTTGATGGTGATGCTTGCATGACTGGTGTTGATGTTGGTTCAAAATCAAAGCTTTCGGAATGTATATTGATAACAGTAGACGTTTTTGTTGGCGTTGCTGTTGTTGATGATCGTGCTGAATTTTCTTCGTCACCTGAGTGTTCACGTGTATTCGATGATTCATCAGCACTATAACGATCATTAACACTGAATGAACTTGTGTCCGTTGGAATAGGGTTTCGTTTATTTTCTTCTTCATCTTCTTCGATAATTTCATCGTCATCATCAGATGATGTATGGCTATCTGTTGGTTTAGCATATTTATCACTCTCACAAGAATCATCATGATCGCCACCCATTTGTGTTAGAGCATCGCTTAAGATTTGAAAAACAAAATCAGTCGCTAGTGTATCGAATTCTTCTTCAGTCATGTGTTCGTCACGTGTTAGTAATGGTGGTGGTGGTGGTTGCTGTCCAGGTACCGTAAGTGCTAATGGTCTTTGGCAACTACTGCTTGGTTCGAATGTATCCGAAAAAGCACATACTGGCATATTATATGATTCTGAATGTTCTGAACTTGATTCTTTTTCTACAACATCATCAAACGGTGTCGAATGACGTTGTTGATATTGTTGTAGAAATTCTAATGAATTATCTTTTGATATAGCTGGTAGAAATTCTTCGGATGCTTCATTACTTGTTGTACCTATACTATGACGTTTTGAATCATCAATAATTAATGCCGATTCAGATTGTGTACGACTTTGTAATTGTAAATTCGTTACTAAAGTTTTCTGATTATAATCATTAACATTGCCCATATTGTATAATTCTGGACTACGAACAAGTTTTAGTTTTTCTTCATCATTTAAACCATATGCTGAATGAAAGTGTTGTTGTGGTGGTAGTGTTGATGGCGATGATGATGATGATGATGATGGAAATAACTTTTGTCCATCATCTACTATTGGTTTTTCATTTAAATCTGTATTACTATTCAATGATGATGTTGATCGTTGTTTACGACGATTTTCCAAAGCTTCTTGCACAATTTCGACTGGCTTTGAAACTAACGCTTTAACACGATCAAGAAAACCGATGCCAGCTGTCGAAGACGATGGATTTGAATTTGAAAATTCAAAATCATTATCATCTGTTGTTGTTGTATCACGATAGATTTGTTGATGTTTTTGTGAATCATCATATAAAATATTTTGATGACAATCAATATAATCATTCGATGGTGTTAAATCATCTTTATCGGCTAAGCACGATGCTGATAATGAATGACTATCATACATATGCGCAGAAGATGATGATGTACTAAAAAGACTATTTTCACTTGCTGTACGTCGTGCGTGTATAACAGGCAATTGTCCAATTTCAATTTCATTTGATATTAATGGATATTGTTTTATTGTCAAATCAAAATCGCTTTTATCATCTTCGTCATATTGCATCAACATACGACTTGGTGTTGGCTCATTCGTATGTTGATTGATTATGTAATCATCAGTTTCATTTGAAGGTGTCAATGGAATATTGTCTTCTGATTGATGATATTTTAATTCTTGTTCATACTCAAGTGAATCAGTCGAACGTTGTTTCAGAGAATCTTGACTCATTATCATTAATTCACTGATTGAATCACGGCTCATTTTCATTTGTTGGTGCTGATGTTGATTTTCTTCAGTTTGTTGTTTATTTGATTCTGTTGATGTTGATTGTTGACTTGATTCCTGTTGAGTAGTTTCACTTGTATTTAATGGTATGGCTGGTTTATTATCTTTATGATCATGATTATCGTCGTCGTCGTCGTCAGAATCGTCATGTTTAAATAAAGGTTTATCGTCATCTGTAGAACATTTACCTTTAGATGTTTTCTGTTTTTCTTTATCTTCATCTTCATTAAGATCGTCTTCATGCTCATCGGAAAATGGTTGTTCTTCATGAACAATAGATAAATAATTAGGTGATACTATGTCATTTTGATCGTCACATGAAGTTATTTGAATGGTTGTATCTTCATGAATAGTTCGACTATTTTCATGTGGTTTTATTTCCGTATGATGATGATCATCGGGCAGATTTTCATAACGTGACATACGACGAAGATAATCTAATTGAGCAGCTAATTCACTTATTTTATCAGTTGTACTATCATCATGTGAAAAATCTAATTCATCTGATATACTTGTTGCCGACGATTGAGCATAGGGAGCACGACGTTGATCAACCATAAGTGTTGAACCAGTTTTTTGTGTTGGATGTGGAATATCTATCGGCTACAGATAAAAAAAAGTAATATTCATTTTTATATTCTATAAAATTTCTCTGAATTTAAGAAAGATTGAAATTGATTTCAAACTATACAGACGGTTCAAAATAACTTATAATTTATTCGAGTACAAACTAAAAGATTTTAAACGTAAGTTTTTGTGATTGATTTTTCTTACGTTAGACGAGAGAAGTACTTGCATCAACAAAGCAGAATTTTTTAATCAAGCTTACGTTTCATATGTAGATATTAATGAATTATATACATCAATCATATGAGAAATTTTCGACTTGGAAATTCTCATACAGATAGGCCTTGCAAAGGAAAGCTTATTGGAAATGATTCGAATCGTTTGATGTCCTTCTATTCTGTAAAGTCTCAACTGAATATAATATACTCAGTAATAAACTATCGAATATGTTGAAACCTACTTCTGATTGTACACTACGTTGTGCTTGTTGAATAACTAAATTAATCATATCTTGTAAAATTTTATTTTCTTCGTGTTCAGATCGTAATTGTTCTTGAACTTGATCAACATCATTCATAGATGAGCACGTCACATGAAGAAAATCTTCTTTAATCAATGGTGATCCTGGTGGACTCGAAGGTCGTCGTTCGCTATGACGTGTATAACTATCCGTTGGATTTGTTTGTGAATCACGACGATATCGCACTATATCATTGGATAATGTGTCAATATCTTCTAATTGTAAAATTTCTTCGTGTTTGAAACGTTCATTTAAATCTTCTGTAACATCGTTTAATTCGTTCATTAAATCACCAAGTTCATTCATAGATGTTGATGATACAGGCACAATGTTTGGTTCTTCTAATTCTGAATCAAGTTTATCTTCAAGTTGTTCTTCAACATTTTTTAATTCGAAAACAAGATCTGTTAATTCATTTATTGATGTTGACTCTTTTGTTGTTGATATTTGTGCAATATTTAAATCATAATGATGAATTTCATCGTTTTCTGATACTGACGATGACGACGACGAAGATGAATGGTGAATATCAATATTTTCATTGATTTGTTGTTCAAGTGTTTGCAATTCTTGAACAAGATCACCTAGTTCTTGTGTTGATCTTGATGTTACAACATCTGATACCATTAAATAAGGTAGATCGCTTGTTTCTGGGTGAAATTTTTCTTGATATTCTTCATTATCTGATAGATCATCTTCAATTTTAACTTGTTTTTCGTCGTCATTATCACTAAAATTCTCTTGTTTTGGTATATCAATAGAAGTTTTAACAAGTGCTGACCAGTCAGTTAGATCACTTATTGATGATACATCTGCACTAATTGCTTCTTCTATATTTGATGAAGCAATTTCATCATCATATTTCTTTTGAATACTATCAATAACATCATGAACAATGTTCTGAGCTGTTTGATATAGAGCATAATTCAAATCTTGTTCTGATGTTTCACGAACAGCTTCTTTTAATATTTGATTAACAATATCATTCGATGTTTCTATAAGAACTTTTTCATAGCCTTGCTCTTTCATTGTTGAAGTTGGTCCGATATTTTTTTCGTTGTCATCTTCAACTGGCATTGAAATATCAAGATGTGTTGGACGAAAATCATCATCTCTTTCTTCTTCTAATTCTTCAACATCAGAATACGATGCAATTGTACGTGATATTATATCTGCATGTTGAACATGTGATATTATTGGTGATTCAACTTCTTTATAATCTGATGGTAGTTGAATTTCGTCATCGTATGTTTTAATTGAATATTGAGTCGGTCGATATTTATTACCATAGACTTCATCACGTTGAAATGATGATTGTGTCCATTCTTGTGGACGCTTTAATGGTGTTCGTTCTATGTCATCATCAATATTTTCTTCTTCTTCTTCTTCTTCCTGTTGAAATGATGCCGATTGAAGATTGATGAAATTGTCATCATTGATTTCTTGTTCGAATCTTTGAGAACCTTCATATGGATATTCTAATTCCTGTGAAGTTTTTCTAATAGGTTGTTCAAGTGTGGAATTTAATGCGAATTCATTTTGAGATTGTAATTTATATGAATCATCTCGAAATTGTTGAGGAAAAGTAATTTCCACATTTCCAGAACTTAACGGTTGTTCATATGGTGTGTTATCTGGTTTGGTTGTTTGTGAATTTTCAAGAAGATCTTTCTCTTCTTCTTCTTGTTGAGTTAAATGAGAAGATTCAACTTCATAATTATAATCATGTTCACTTGATTTTGGCGATTCAAGAATAGGTTGTTCAGTACTTGATTTACGTTCGAGTTCCTCATGAGAAGCAGATTGTTCCTGTTCAGATAATGAAGATAATTTATACTGCTCGGGTATCACTTGCTCAGAAATTTCAGTTTTAATATCTGTGATAGGAGATTTTTGTTTTTCTTCATCATCCGATAGATGTGTTGCTTGAAGAACTTCCTCGATGTGTTCGATTTCACGAGGTGATTCAAGGGAAATTTGATCAGTACTTGATTTTCGTTCTAAGTCGTATTCATCTTCGAGCTCGGACAGTTCTTCTTTAATTTTTTGATCAAATTCATTTGAAATTGGCTCAGAAGTAAAATGTTCATATTTATCATGTTCAATTTCTACGGTAGTGATCTTTTGATGAGATGCAATCGGAACTTGCTGAGCAGCTTCTGATGGTTCGCTTTCGTCCGATTGTATTGTTTGATCAGATTCAAGAACTAATTGATCGATTACTTGTTGATGTTCAGTTTCATCAGAAGATTTGATTAAGATTTCATCAGCATCTAAATTTTGTTCTGGCTGTGTTTCACGAGATAAACCGATAGTAAACTGATTTTCATTTTCTTCTTCTTCTTCTTCTTGTCGAACTGTATGTAGCATTTCTGTCGTTTTTATAAAATTTTCATCACTTTCTTGATCCGCTACTTGAAAAGGTTCAGTTTGAACCTTTTGTTCATAGTCATATCCTTCTCGTTCTTCTTCTTCTTCTTCTTCAGACGATTGAGTTGATGCAACAGTGAATTTAACAGCATTCGGTTTTTCTACGAATTCAACTTCTGGTTTGTGTTCAACAATATCTCTTGCTGAAAGAAGTTCATCAGTAATCTTTTCAGTACTTAATTGTGATTCATAAGATATAGATTTTTCTTCGTCCTTGGGAGACAAGTCCGTTGTTTCACTGATTATTGCATTTTCTTGTTGACCATGAACGTGTTCTTCTTCAGATTTTTCAGAATATAAAAGAGACGATCGAGTAGTTTCTAATATGTCTTCTTCGTGCTGTTTACTTGAACGAGTTAATTCATTGTCCTGTATTTCCGAGCGCAATGATTCTTCTGGTTGAAATTCAATTTGAGATTTTTGACTTTCTGCTAAGCGATCACCAGAATCAATACTACCCTTGTCAGAACTTAACCGTCGTTCTATTTCGAATTCATTATCCAATGCAGTTGTACTTTCGGGAACATATACGTCTGTGCGAGATGATTCATATAGATGTGTTTCAGCAGATTCAATAATGTCTTCATCGGAACTACGTTTTGGTTCAGATTGATATTGTTCGTCCTCATCTTCGTGATCACTTTCACGGGGTGATTCCACACGGATATCTTCATCGTCAACTGATTTTCTTTTGATTTCAACTTCATCTTTTTTATAAACATCACCAGTAGCTTCTTCTGATTTCACTGATTCTTGATCGTCTGATCTTCTTTCTTCTTCAAGTATTTGTGAGGATTCAATGATATTCATATCTGTCGATAATGGTGTATGACTTTGTTTTTCGACTGATTCAACAATTTCCATTGGTATCGTACTTGATCGTAATTCAGATTCTGGTTCGTATTGTTCTCTATATTGATCTTCTACTTGTTCCTTTGGTTGTTCTTCGTGTTCTATGTCGTATGAAGATTCAATAGTAACCTTTTCGGAACTTGATTTTCGTTCAGATTCCTGTTCGTCTATTTCGATTTCTTGTTGAAATGAAATGGGAACTCGTTCAAAACTGGATATTTGTTCGTATTTTTCATCTTCCATTCGTTGTTCGACTTCATTCATATTCAGTTTTTGATCCAGTTGATCCAGTTCTTCTAATTCTTCATGATCACTTGCATCAGGTGATTCTGAATAGATGTTTTCATCTGTCGACTTTGGTTCTATTTCAACAACTACTTTTTCCGATTCCAATGGTTCTTGATGATAGTATGCAGTTTCCTCTTTGGCAGGTGCTGATGATTCGATGATGATTTCATCGTAGGGATCTTTGTGTGCAGATGTGCATGATGTGTCTAATTCGCTGGATTGAATAAATTGTTGTTGCAAAGCAAATACTGGTTCATTACGATCTTGTTCAATGTCTTCATCAGCTTCAACTTTAATCATATCCGTACTTGTTTTAGATTCTTCTTCTTCTTTGTTTTGTTTTTCGTCGCTCAATTGTGAACATACAGTTAAGTGATGCACAGATTCTAACATTCGCTCCATATCATCGATTTGTACCAGTCCTCGTGCTTCACTCTCAATGACTTGATTATATTGGTTTAAAATATGTTCTATACTCAATGTTGGTTTATATTCATCTTGCTCAACTTCTTCAGCCGATTCAGCAACGAATTGAGTAGTTGTATGTTCATGTACTGGTGAATGATGTTCTACTTTTTCTACATGATCAATTTCATGAGGTGATTCTAATTGAATTTCTGCATCGCTTGATTTTCGATTGATTTCGTATTCGTCTGACATAGGAATTTCGTTTGTTTCTTGCTGACGTTCTAATTGTTCTTGACCATCGTATTCTTCTGCATATTCAAGTTTTATTTGTGGTGAACTTGTTATGGATTCTCGTACTCCTTGATATTGTTCACTCTGTTGTAAACATAAAGGTATGAATGATTTAGTATGTAATACTTCTTCAGCTTCATGAATTGCCTTTTCTGCTTCATTGTCGCCTAGAGTTGCGTCTCTATAATCAATGAGAACTTGTTCTAAACTCAATGTTGGTATGTACCGATCTTGCTCGACTCCTGTAGCATGTTCCAGATCCGATGGAAGTTGTTGTTCTTGTTGTTTTGCTTCTTCATGTTCATTTTCATCTGGCGATTCAATATGAATATGCTGACTAACTGCTGATCGTCCGATTTCATATTTTTCACCTGCATGACTTTCTAGCACGAATGGCTCTTCTTCAACCTGTTCCTTGTCTTCTTGATCTGCGACTGATGATTCAATAAGATGTGTAGCAACATATATTTTTTCTTCAGCATCATATTGATCTTCATCTTGTTCTGCTTCACTTCCTGCTGAAGATTCGACCAAGACTTGTCCAGTGCTTAGTCTTCGTTCAGAGATTTGATGAGAAGGAATTGTACCTGCTTCAAAACTAGAACATAATTCATGTTGATCTCGTTCCGTGATGCGTGGAGATTCAATAGTAATTTCATCTGATTTCAGCTTTTGCTCAGGTTGATGTTGTAATTCTGCATCTTCTTCGTGATAACTTTCATGTAGTGATTCTGATTCGATTTCGGTAGAAATTACGTTTGGTTGAATTTCTTCATGAACAATATGTGTTTCGCCAGCTCGTTCTACTTCTTCACGTTCGTATTGACCTTCGAGTACCGGAGAGCCTAATTGTTGTTGCTGTTGAGAGAGAAGCATTGGTTCATACTGCTCGTGTTCAACTGTTTCAGTATGTTCAATTTTGATTGCATCCGAAGTTACTACAGATTCTAGATGATATTGATCTTCTTCTTCGTGATCACTTTCATGTGGTAATTCTAACCGAATTTCGGNGGCACTTGGTTTTTGGAGAAATTCTTCGTCAACAATATAGGTTTGACCGGCTCCTTGTTCATCTTCACGTTCGTATGGACTTTCGATTACCGGAGACCCGATGTTTTGTTGCTGTTGAGATACTATGATCGGTTCATACCGATTGTGTTCAACGGTTTCAGTTGGTTCAATTTTGATTGCATCCGAACTTACTACAGATTCTGGATGATATTGATTTTCTTTTTCGTGATCACTTTCATGTGCTGATTCTAATTGAATTTCGATGTCACTTGATTTTTGTAGAATTTCAAATTCGTGTGCTACGTGTAATTCATCCGTTTCTTCATTTTCAAATGATAATTGGTGGCCATATTCTTCACCTTTTGCTGAAGGTTCGATAATACTCGTATCATCAGCTGATGTTTCTCGAGAATGAGAATAATCGTCCTGTTCATCAGCGGATGGAGTCGCCTGAAGAGGTGATTCCACGAACTCTTGTTGCGGCGTTACTGATTCTTCGAAGGGTTTTTCATCATCTTGCGTAGCAGATTCTGTTTTAGTCACTTCTCCAGCTGTTCTATATTCTGGTGCATGTTGATCAGATTCATAATTTTGCTCATATTGTTCTTCATCTGGTTGTGGTTCGATTGTTGCTGATGATTCGACCATGTCTTGCTCAATGTTTGGTCTTCGTTCAATGATTTGATGAGAATGAATTGTACCTACTTCAAAACTAGAACTTAATTCATGTTCCCCGTCTTCCGCAATGTGAGGCGATTCGATAAGAATTTGATCTGAGCTCAGGTTTTGCTGAAGTTGATATTGTACTGCTTCATCTTCTTCGCGATCACTTTCATGTGGTGAGTCTAACTCGATTTCGATGCCACTTGTTTTTTGGAGAATATCCTCGTGAACAATATCTGTTTCGCCGGCTCCTTCTTCATGCTCACGGTCGTATTGACTATCGATTACTGTAGAGTCGATGTACTGTTGCTGTTGAGAAACCAGCATTGGTTCATACTGATCGTGTTCAACTGTTTCAGTATGTTCAATTCTGATTGCATCCGAACTTACTACAGATTCTAGATG
>OENM01000527.1:1176-37046 GCA_900239745.1 Rotaria magnacalcarata
ACTTGCGAACCATCGAAAGATGGATCAGTGCATCTTTATGAGACACTTGGTATCGATTCATAAGAAATTCCGGCTTCTTCTTCTAAATCGGCCATTCCTTGTCGATTTAGTTTCACTGAATCTCAAATTTCGTCATACGTGAGATTTCCAAAACATTCGACTTCCTTATCACAATCGATGAACGCCTCGAAATCTTCTTCTTGTATGGCTTCACCGAATTTCGACACATCCAAAACCATTTGCATTTCGTCCACGTTGCTAGTGTTGTCGCTAACCAAAAACCCGGCTTTTCGAACACAGTTTTCGATCGTAGCGAGCGAAACGAGAAACCAAGCTCGTGTAGTACGGCAACGGGGGTCGAGCTTACTTGAAACAACGCGGATTTTTCAATTTCTCAATTGCATATGCCTTCTTTTCGGTTCCCGTAGAATTGCACAAAAAAAGGACTGTTACTCGATCTTTCGGTGTTTTGCCACCAGTATGATGACTGCCGGCGATAGCGAGAGTACCCGATGGTGCAGCTTTGTAATACAATCCGGTTTCATCTGCATTGAAAACATCGCTCAGATCATAGCCTTCGATTACTACGGGTAAGACATTATTAATCCAATTTTCCGCACCAGCTTGATCAGCGGCAGCTCGTTCACCCGAAACCTTGATAAATTTGATGTTGTGATGCGATTTAAATCCTTCTAACCAGCCGCGCGACGGCTCAAAATCTTGATGCCCGAGCGTAATCGAAAGCTGCTTGGCTTTATCTAACATTAACGATCCGTTGATCGTGGCATTTTGAGCTCTCATTTGATGGAACCAAGTAATAAGCGCTTCACCGATTTCTTTATTAGGGCTTTTGCGTTTTCGATTCAAGTTGCCATTGTTCAACGCTATTTTTCGGATTTCTTCTCCGTTTTGCCTTATTTTCTTCACCGTAGAATAGCCGATGTTAGAATATTTAGTCACATCGTCTGACTTTTTCGATTTCAATGCTCCCAAGATTTCCAATTTTTGCTCAATCGATAATGTACAACGTTTACCACTGGTAGATGCCACTTTTTGTACAATAAAGATCGAACGAAAAATGAGGAAAAATATATAGAACCAAGGAGGATGAAAAAATCCATAGAATGGAAAATCCAACATAGAACAACATGAAAGAAAGAAGAACGAAGGAAAGGAAAAGTCCATCACATATATATGACAGAGAAGGAAAAATCCTTGGCGGATAATTAATAAGAAAAGAAAAGAAGAAGAACATAAATGCATATTTATAATCGTATAGAGAAAAAGGCTCTTTTATACGGACTAAAATCGCAAAAAAGTGCCAAAACACACCTCTTATAAGCGAACCGCTCCTTTATCCGAAGCTCTCATAAGCGGACTTTGCCAGCACGCAAAACACAGGAGAAAAAAACGGGGAATTGGAAAACGGCTCTTAAAAGCGGACCGCTCCTTTATCCGGAGCTTTTATAAGTGGACTCGACTAGGGGTGCATCAGCTCCAGCTCAAAAGTTCAGCTGAGCTGAGCGAAAAAGCTGTTCGAACGTTCTTTCGGTAGGAGCTGATTGATTTGAACAGCTCGTTCAAAAAGAGCTGATCTGATCGAACAGCTCTCGTTCCTGAACTGAACTTTCGAACAGTTCCATCGCTCAGAACTAGAGCTGAACTATTGCACCCCTAGACTCGACGGTACTCGGATTCCCTGTCACTAAATATAATTCTTTTACGAAATTTAAATCAGACGTCAAATTTCTTCAACAAAACCAAACCTTGAATTTCATCATTCGGAAATGTTTTGCACATTTCTTCTTCTTCGTAGACTAAAAATAGGAAAATGATCTCGAGATGCAAAAAGTATCCAGATGTCACTATCAGCTAGACTGCATATAAATCGAGAGGGAGGCGCAATGTCATAATCGTAATTCGAAATAATGATCTACGAATGAGAATATCCTATTTCTTTCGATTGATTCATCTACCCTCGCGAATAAAATCATAATTGTTTGAGTTGGATTTTGAAAATATGACTTCATTAAAATTACAATTAAGTAAACTTGCTGATGCTCATACTCAGTGGCAATTGACCGATAGTGAAAATCGTAAACGAGCATCATTTCTCTATGATCCGAAAGTAGCTTCAACACTCGATCGAGAAACAATTTATTGTCTTGGTAAAGATAAATTTAATATTATTTTCATTGTAATCTTCTTGTTTGCTTTGTTTAAGGTGCAAATGGTTTTGAAGAACTTTGTTTACTTGATTCTGGTTTTGAAGAATTCGAACGCGTCCTTTTCAGTGATACAAGTTTAACATTTGAACGTAGTATTCAAACTAAAGAAGTCAACGATTCATTGAATCAAACTATTCGACGATTTCTTATTCGTCTTTCACCGTATTTTCTCTTAAGTCCAGCTCATAAAGCATTAGAATGGCTTGTGCATCGGTAACGTAACAGAGACTTTTTATTTCTTAAAAGTAAAATTTATTGTTTATTAAGATTTTTCATTCATTTTTACAATGTTGATGATCTTATACGGTGCATATTACCGTATCATGAACATAATTATTTCACACGGGCTGTTCAAATGCTTCGGCTAAGTGATAAACAGAGCACTTGGATATGGCTTGAGTCTGCTCAAGTAAATAAAGATCATTATAGAAGATTTATTTTAATATGTTTGTTGGTATTTTTGTTTTTGTAGAAAGCTGGAACAACAATTCCCGGTCTTGTTATGGCTAATCGTTGTGCAACTGATTTAGGGTTTTTTAATTTTATTTGTGATTCCGTTGCAATGGCCGTTCAAGTAAAAATCAGCACATAGAAATCGGAATTTTTAGTAAAAGAATGGTTCTTATTTTAATCTAGGAATTCGGTTCGAGTCATTCGTCATTACGGGTTATAATGAATTTTTATCTAAAGACAATATGTTCAACTATATTACATTCATTATCGCATAAGAAGAAAAAAAAGAAGAAAAATTCCAACGAAGAAAACTTTATTGCTCAATTCATGCCTTATTTACTGAAAGGTCTTAAGTCAAAATGTCTAGATTATAAACGTGCTACTTATTTGATTCTTTCAAATTTATCAAATATATTTACGTTTCAAACGAATATTAAAGATGAAATACTTAATGTTACTTCTAAAGTAAGTCAAAATGATTTATAATAGAACTTGATGGGATTTAGCCCCTTCATGCTCATAGAATTAAAGAGGTTACTAGAGATCTTGACAAAATATTTATTCGCCAGGAACTTGCAGATCATTATATAATCCTTTATAATGCTGATATTTTCATAGGAATAGGCCATGGGCTTCTTTTGTTCTAGCACAGGTGACTAGTGCTTTTAAAGTACTTGATATCCGAAGGATTTCTAATATAAAGTCTAAAGAATAACTGAGATTACCTATCCGCATCTATGGCCCATCCTAAGCAAAGGATTGGTCTTATTTGAATTGAAACGAAAAATTTATTTTTCTAAATTAGGGTTTTTCTGATGATTTAATCAAAGAAAATCTTTTAATTATCTCCGTATTTCTTAACAATCAACATCATCAATCAGTACCAGATAGGTATGTTTAAATTATCCTTCTCGCTCTAGAAAAGATCATCATGTATTTTCGTTTTTTTTTAATTTAAAAAGATGTTTTCTTAAATTATGTCAACTCTCAAACGTGGCTGAAGAAATTTTTCAATTGACAAATGAAGTTCGCATAGATAATTTTCTCTGCGGATGGTTCGAACAATTACTCAATCATGTTCTAAAAGATAATCATCAAATGGAAACTGATCATGAAGAAAATTTCACTTCATTAATCGAAAAAACTTTAAATACAATAAAATTTAATTCAGCCATTCTTACATTTATCATTAATTGTTTTATAAAACAATTTAATAGTAAAAACAATACTTACATTGTATCCTTAGCATCAATCATCGAACGAAAGTAAGCTTGTTTTAACGAGATATTCAAAAATCTGATTGTTATTTTTTCTTCCCAATAAGGTATCCGATTGATTTCGATGATAATATTCGTCAACAAACAGAAAGTTGTTCGACTGATGAAGAACGAAAACGTATTAGAGAGTTCGCATCAATGACAGCCATCGGATTTAAACATCAAGTAAAAGAATATGTTCAAAAATAAGCTTAGATTAATTGATTTATCCATTTTTTAGCCATTATCTGATCGTGGTTCACTCGCTATTTGTCTCAATCATCCACAAGCACAATTGCGAATTGAAGCTCTACAACGAATTCGCGAAGGAATCATGGCAAAACAAGTATTTGATTTTCTATAATGTAATTTTTAGTTTTTAATGCGACTGGTTTCTTATTTAGAATATTGAAACTGAATTTCTTATTGATGTTCTTACATCGCGTTTAAATGATAATGAAATTACCGTTGTTCATGAAGCCCTTCATCTTTTAGAAGAATTGCAGCTAACAGATAATCAACAAATTAATGATATCTTACAAAAACTTCTTCAACGTGAAAACGAAGATTGGTAAGTTTCACAGGGGTTTTCACTCATTGTTGACTTCTACATGGATTCGTTCTTATTTTGAAATGATTGGAAAAATAAAACTAAACTTTTGATTTCAGGTCATCAGTTCAACAATCAATTGTTCGTCTATTAACACTTGATCCTTCATCTGAAAATAAATACCTTCATCTACTTTTTCCAACAACATCGTCGGAGCTCAATTTGTTAAATAATCTGTTAGAAAATTATAAACAAAAACAAACATCATCGCCATTACTTAAATTAGCGAAAAAAAATTTCAAATCAACAACAGTTGATAGTCTATCAACGGCTATTGCTCGATTTATTCAATCAATTCCAATTAGCGATGATCAAAGCAATATATTGTTACCTTTATTACGACAATCCGACGAAATTCTACGGCTTGTTGAACATTTTCGACCAAATTGGGTTAAATTTGCTATTATCTATGTACTATTAGGAATAGAAACAATAAAACAACATGCTAATAATGAATATAATCAATTAGCTACAATTATAGTTTTTAAACTATTAAAAAGTTTATCGAAAGAAGTAAGTTGAAAACTAATCGCCATATTTTCTCATTGTAGTCTTTATTCAAATATTTCAAACTGTAGAAAATAATCATTTTCGGAGACAATACGAAATTTTCTCTTGCGCAAAATGAGATCTAGAAGAATCTTTGCGTACAGTTCTATGTTTCATAGATCTGGAGTTAACTCTTGAAATTCTCCATTATCTGCCTTGAATTATTTTTATCTTTTTTTTTGTTTTTGATAGATTTCACCAATCAATGCCGAATCAACTGAACTAACTGAGAGTAAAACTTTAATTGATTTACATGTCATCAAGAAAGTTCCACTAACGAAGACAAGTTATGATTTTCTTTGGAAACTCTATATTCAAGCTTTACCCAAAGGTAAAAATTTTCTTTTGACCATCCGAAATCGAAGTTCTTTTCTTTTTAAATTAATTATTTAGATAATAGTCAATCGTCATTTACCAATGATTTTCTATGTGAATGTATTCAATGGTTGTGTTCCGAAGAGAAAATCTCACATCTTCATCTTCTACTCAATGAACAATTTCCGTTATTAAATAAACTTGTTCTATTTCTTGCTGAGTATTATCTAAACATCAACGAGAAAAATCATGAACAAGAACTCATATTGAAATATATTGTTAAACAATCTCACACAACTGAATATACAAATCTCTCAATAATAATATTGAGTTTTTGTCTTCATTCAACCTATCGACCGATTCGCTCGTCGACATTGAAAATTTTCCAAACGAAATTAAAATGTTCAACAAATGATTTCGATGCATTCATACAAAGTATAAAACATCATGAAAATGAAATTTTAACGGATTCCGAATATATTTGCTATTTAATATCGCAATTAATTCAATCGATTAAATTAAATGAAAAGAAAAAACGTAAATTAAATTCTGATAGTTCATCACTAATAAGTTTATTTAAAATAACAATCGACTCCAATGAAGATTTAAATCACAAATTAAAACAACAATTAAATATTCATTTACTTTATCTACTAAAACAATGTAAACATTGGTCAGTATTTAATGAATATCGTATTGATATGGAAAATCTTCTTCAATTATCTGAACAAAATCTAGCAGTACATCATAATAAAATATTTATTGAAAATATTATTCATCATATGGATTATGAAACATTAATACATGAACAATCGTTTTGTTTCGAAATTATTCTACAAATATTAAAACGTTCTATTAAAAAATCAAAAGCATTAATAACCATTGATATTATGACATTAGCATTAAAACAAGTATGTTTTTGTAGATATTCTTATAGAATGATTTAATGAGGAGAAAAAAAACAGCTTCGCCTATACTTCATTGGTGAGGATTGCGGATGTGCGATAGAAAAGAAGTTGCTCACACCCTCGAGCCTGCAGGATTTGCATATGTAAAAACATTGAATCACTCTGGTTACATACGAAAATATGTTCTTCTTTTTTTTTTATTTTTTCTAAAAGTAACATTTCTAAGGAATGAGAATATGTCCTTAACCATTTTTACGAGAAATGCTGTAGTAAAACCCTAAGCACCGAATGTATATCAATTACTAATTCGTATTTTCTTTTAGTTCACACCGGAAATGTTTTCATCGCTTTCATCAGATTTCGAGAAACAAATTCAATTAATCGATGAATGTTTTTCATTATGGCAACGTTCAAAATCTGCACAATTAACATCGACGATTAAAACAACCCTATCCAAAGTTTGCTTGAAAAAATTTGAAATACATTTTCACCCTTCGTTTCCTTCTTTTTTAGTTTAATTTCGACGCTAAACACTTCTTAACTTATTGGAAAACTATTCTCGAACCAAACAATCAAGAAAATACTTCGAATGTACAACAAAATCGTTTATCAAATAAGAAATTAATTGTGTCAAAAACCAACGAATCAGCACCAACAAATCCAATAAATATCTCAATCAGCTGGAAAAGTCTCATAGCATCATTAGAACTCTTACATAATGATCAATTATTAATTACTAATCGACATGAATTGATTCGCCCGTTGTTTGTTATGCTTGAAAAATCTTTGAACCAAACAGAAGAGTTCGAACAAAAAACCTATATTCATCAGTTGTGTTCAACAGCTTTACTTAATCTTTATACGCAATTAAAATCAGGTTAGCTTTTGAATTCAAAGAAGAAATTTTTACTAAACAAATCGACTTTTGTTCTTTTCTTACAGATGAATGTAATCCAGATATTTTCAATAGTGAAGTTGTTATGGAATGTATGAGGCGTACAAATGATTTACATACAACACAACAATGTCTTATGCTTTTATCGAAAGGCGCGCAACTATTTCCGGTAAGTTATCTCAGAAGACGAGTAGAATAAATATTAAGAATGAAGTATTGTTCTCTATGCTTTACAAACGAATTACGATTGATTTACTGAGTTTGACCTGAAATGTTTAATGGTTGGAAGAGGAAATTAAAGACAACAATATTTCAAGCTATTTTAAATTACAAATTTCTAAGGACGTCTCTTGATGAGATTATCAAAATGATACTAAATCTACTACGAAGAAGATAATCTAAAAGATCGATTTCATTTTTTTAGGAAAAATTAATTAGTATGATCATGGCCATGTTTGCTTTTGTTGGTGATCGTCTTGTACGTAAAGATGATTTATACAGTTATCAAGTTATGGAAAAGACAATAAAAACTGTTATACCATCTTTATATAAAGTATGTTTTTTCTTCTTACTTTTATTGAGATAAAAAATAATTTGAACTTTAAGGAGAAAAATGCTGAACAACGCCGACCAATACTTGCTAAAATTACTCATGTTTTTGTAACATCATTAGCACATTTACCAGCACATCGTCGTCAAGATATATTTCGTATGCTGATGGAATCGATCGGTCAAGATGAATGTCTTTGGTTTGCACCAATCCAATTATTTGATTCTGTTCTTCTATCACCAATAAATAGAAAAAATGAAGAAACATTAAAGGTAAATTCATTGAAGCCATCCTAAAATTGATTATTATTACTTTTGTTTTCGTTTAGAAATCTTTGATCGAAGCTAATGAACAAATGCTAAGCGGTTTTAATCAATTTCCAACATCAACTATACTGATTAGTCTTACACGTATATTAAACATTCTTTTGAATTTACCTGATCAAATAACAAGTAAAGAAACACTTCATTTTTTTCTTTTAAACCTACTTTTCTCATCATTTAAGAACATCAATCGACTCCGTCGACATATTCACATTTGATCGACTTACGTCTCTATACAACGAAACATATTCACGTGTTTAAATATCAATTATTAGCATTCGTTAATAATGTTCTTTCTGCTGATTTCTTCATTAAAATGGTAAGATTTCAGTCGTTATTTTTTGAGTCTTTCATATAGACTGTTGAACATCATCATGAACTTTTCTTTCCATTGATGATAGTCACAGGCAGAACTTAAATTCACTATAGTAGTGATATTATTTTTTCTTCATTTGAATCCTAAAACATGATGTTGTTCTTAAATAGATTAAACGTGGTTTACATCAAGAAAATGAACTAAATTATTTGAATGAATTAATTCAAACGATTCTTCATTGTTTATTATGGGCTAATAAATTATCCGAAGATGATGTCGATATAACTCGTTATAATAAATCAATATTAAATAAAATTTATGATTGTTTAAATAAAAGTATTGCTCTATTAAATGGTTCAATGTTTGCTAACGTTATATCAAATCTACTTCAACAACAACAAACAAACGATAAATTACAACGAAAAACTTTAGAAATACTAAATAATCGTTTGAAAGATGAATTTACGCCAGAAAATGAGGTAAAAATAAGCATAAGAAGTAAAACAAGGCTTACTTTTTTTTCTAAATTATTATTTAGCTCGTTTTATTTCTACCACATATGGATGGTTTATTATCGATTATTAACAAATATTCGACACATGAACAAGAACAAACAGCTCAAACAGCTCTTTTTTCAATCAAATTACTTGCTAAACGTTTAGCCGAAAAACATCCAACAGAATTTTCATCGGTAAGTTTTAATAATTTTTCAAATATCAATAGAGCGAATGACTTGAAGTCATCTATTACCGTCCCGTGAAACGATATCTACACTACAGATAGCGAAATTTAGTTTATTTCTGTCGATAAAATCTTTATTTTTTTATAAACAGTAGTATGTATATAAAACAAAACAAAATCACTATTATTCCTGAAACGATGGATTAACTGATGTTTGGAGTTGTGAACAATTTTCATAGTTGTTCGTTTGAGTAACAGACAATACTTCCATTTTATTATTCAATAATATATTATTTCGATCTGAAGATTTTGTGCAACATGCTTGAGTTTCACATTCATCATTTTCACAACGCAATAAACAATCGCCAGGAATTTTGTCTGTACTATTCGAATTCGCTTCATTGGCTATTGTTGTTAGTGGTTGTCGCTCAGTTTTCAGATCATCATCACATTCATATTGTATCGTCACAGAATGTATTCCGATTGAATGAAAGAATTTCTTAACTTTCTCAGCAACAGTCATATAATTTGATAGACTTTTTCGATTTAAATGTGCACTCGCAATAACTTTATCGTCTGTTAAACGCCATACATGTAATTCATGAACACTATGAATTTCAGGAATATTTTCTAATAGACGAGTTTTTATTCCATTAATTTCAAGATTTCTCGGTATTGCTTGGAGTAAAATATACGATGTTTCTTTAAATAATGGAATAGTAGATATGGTTATAATAATAATAATAATAACTGATAGAGTTGGATCAATGTAAATTGTCCAATGTTTTCTATTTTCGGGATCATGTGGAACAAATTTAATTAATAAAGCACTGATTATTACAACTATTGAGCCAAGTGCATCGGCCAATACATGCAAAAATACACCGTGCATATTCATTGATCTTTTCTTTTGTGGTTTACCTGTTTTAATATCAGTATCTGTTTTATTATTATTATTATTATCATCCATGTCGATAACCGTTTCTGATTGTTCATCAGTTTGATTTGCACATTCAGCAATAGCCTAAAGTTTAATAAGAAAATCTTCTACAACAAGAACATAGCTCGAATTCACTTACTTCTTGTAAAGCACGTGTACTATGTCTTTCAAATTTGTTGGATATTTCTTCTAGATCGGATAGAGCATTTTCGTTTAAGTTTAGCTCTATTTCGCCGTTCTTCGACGAATCATTTTCATGAGAGTGTCCATGTGAACTACTTCCATGCGAATGTCCGTGTGAACTGCCTCCATGAGAATGTCCATGAAATCCTTGAAATAAGAAAAGACCAATAATATTAATACCTAAACCAATCGAGCCAACAATCAATAATAAGTTAACATTTTCAATCGGCTCAGGCTGAATGAAACGTTTGATTGCATCGAATACAATAGTTAAGCATAGTGCCAGAAGAAAAACTGTATTTATATTTGCACCAACAACTTCAGCACGTACCCATCCATAGGTATTTATATCCGACCGGCGTTTCGCTATTCTCACAGCAACAATAGCAATGACTAATGAAATAACATCTGATAGCATGTGAAATGCATCGGCAACAAGTGCAACAGAATTAGTTATTTCACCGACGACTAGCTCCACGATGAAATACATAAATGTCAATGAAAGCATTGATAACAAACGAAATGTTTTTGTCTGAAAAATTCGACGTTTAGGCTCATGATGATGGTGCTGCTCATGTTGATGATGATGCTGCTTTATCGACGATGTGTCTTCGCTTTCCATCATAATTTTATTCTTTGAATGAATGAATCTACGTAAATAAAAACACACACACACACATATATATACATGGTACGGAGGCACCCCTGAATGTCGTGATGCATATCTTTCAACATTGTGTGTTCTATTAATCAAAGTTAATATTTTTACCAATGAGAACACTGTTTGTGATAGTTCACGGGGGGTGCATAAATATGCATCTTCTTCATAGACGTTACCTTAGTGTATTGGTGTGAAAAATTAAATTCTCTTTGTGTCGTTCGTTTAAGTAAAGTGCGTATATTATCTATAAAAAGAGAAATTCAATTTATATTAATGCGTACACCTTTCATTCATGGTACATCGAGTAAATTGACTCTCGTACTCTATACAATAAACATAACATAACATACGCATATTGAAAATGAAGAAGATGAAGCGTTTCTTTTCAATTTTATTAGTTACAGTATTATTACTCGTAATAGATAGAGCGTATGTTTACATCATAGATAGGAATTTTTTTTGATGCTCGGATAAGAAAATGTCAACAAAAAAACAAAAAAATAAATTATTATAGGTTAATGTTTCTTCTTTATTCATTTAGTCTTTAACATTTATTTGTCAATACTTACGGCTTATCGATAGTGGACAACATTCGAATTTAAGCGCAAGTATTTACTTATGTTTGGCAGAACTATGTGCTACATTAAAAATTTATTCAATTGGCGAATTACCGTCGTTTATGCCACATGTTTTGCAAACATATCAATCAGAAAATTTTACTAAGTGCGTACTAAAAAAAAGCATATCTATTAAATCTAGAGTAAATTTCAATAAATAGGATTAGATTTGGTATTTTTCCAGTAGGACAAGACTCAAAAAATTATTTTCTTGGACTCGATTACAATCAAAGATGAGCATGTACCTGTAGGGCAAACTTTTTGCTTTTTTTGTCCTGTCCTGTTGTCAACCGTAACAAAGATAAACAACATGACAGGACGAAAATCTTCTCCTGTGCTCCCCTCTGATTGCTAAAGAAAAACAAATTCAAATGCATTGGACTTTATTCCTATGACAGAAAAATAATAGTTGGTTTTTGGATTCGAGACTATGTATATTTAAATATACCCGAAAATGAGTTGTAAATATCTTGAGTGGGATCTGATGTGGGTGTTACTATCAGCTCATTCAGCAACATTGTACGAACGCTTGTAATATTCGATGGTATGCCATAAGAGAATGAAGGTGTTTGTTATTGATACGTGACTTACTCGCCCATCAGTGAAGACATAAATTGTTGCATTCCTTGATTTGATGACATGTATTGTTACTGTTTTAATAAATTAGTTGCTGATCAACATCGTATATTGTATCGAGTAATTTCCATTTTGAACGGGAACAAATTGGTAATTTATAATTTTCCTAGACTTTGCATACGCTCGACCAGTGTTCCCGTTTATTTGCTAAGACAAGACTGGATACATTCACGGGAAAATTTCGAAGACTCTTCACTTCGAGATTGCTGTAAAAAAACATAAGTTTTATCGAGAAGAAGAAATACAATATACTCAATGTGCATAGTTTCGGTTGAAATCGATTGACCAATGAGAAGACTTCTATCCTAAAACCAAGATTTTTAACTCTGAATAAATAGAAGAATCTATAATTAAAATTATTTAGGAATGAATTACTGCTAACAAGTGTTATTGCATGCTTATCAAAATTAGTTCGAACATTATGCAATTATCTGACACCATATCTATCTGATATTATCAAACGAGTAATTAGAATTCTCTAAAATATGTTTTCATCAAATAATTTTTTCTTCTCATTAAAGACATGTACTTTGTTGACACATCCAGCGTGCGTAACAGATCAACGTTTACGTACCATGTGGTCTCATATAGCATTACATGTTCCACATCGTCTTTTATTTCCTATATTATACGATGTTATTGATAAAAATGAATTTGAACTAAATGATCTCGAACCACTAATGACACTATTAAAACAATCATTATCAATAGCAACATCAGATGATTTAAGCAGTAATTATTCGTTACTTAAAAAACTCTTTCTGAAATTATTTACATTACGAACAATGCATACGAAAAAAATGCCGCCCAACAAAATGAATATATACGAAGATTATATATTCGAATGTTTTGCGGAACTTGTTATGCGCTTATCGGAAGAAACATTCCGACCATTATTCTATACGATTTATGAATGGGCAGTTTATAATGAACCGCCAGCAGAATATACATTAACATTCTATCGTTTAACACTAATGTAAGAAATCTTATTTTTGTATTTTATATAAAAAAAGCTAATTTGTTTTTGTATTAGACTTTCGAAACGATTAAAAGGTTTATTTACATTATTTGCTGGTCATATAATTCAACATTCATCAAGTATTCTCAATCAATTGAATACATCAAAATTGGAAGATGCAGAAGCTGAATTTAAAATAAATTTTCGTAAAAAATATGTTGATGAAAATAAAATTGAATTAATCAATGGAATACTAGGTTCAATATCGAACTTATGTTTGTTCGATAGTGTTGGATTTATAAACGATGAGCGTTTTCAATTACTTATGATGCCCATTGTTGATCAGGTAGAAAAAACAAAATAAAACTTTGTTTGGTTTTTTATAGTTAAAATTATTTCTATTTTTGTAGATGGAAAATTTCACGTCAACTGACGATTATGCTCAATGGATTCAACAGAATGTTGCACCATGTATTGTTAATTTAACAGCAGCAACAAAAGAAGAATCTCTATGGCGTAAAATTCATTATCAAATTTTATTAAAAACCCGATCGAATTTATCAAAAGTTCGTTTAGCGACTTTAATTGTTATACAAGAAATGTCAAGAAAATTAGGCATGAACTATCAAAGTCTTTTAGCAGAAGCTGTTCCATTTATGACTGAATTAATGGAAGGTACGTAATCGAATGTTTCGTTAAAATCGATCGATTTTGTTTTCTTTCTCATTAAGATCCAAATGATGAAGTTGAAAAAACATGTCATCGTGTTATTGTTGATATGGAATCAACATTAGGTGAATCCTTACAAGATTATTTCAATAATTAAAGCAGTAATAAAAACATTGTTAGAAATTGTTTTGTGATTGATTGTTGGTTTCTTTTTTTTTGGTCTTTTGAAATAAAACAAACCCCTATCCGGTACTGTTATTGAACACCGTTGATAAAAAGAATTTACTCGTCTCGTAGAATCTTAATCTTATTAAAAACGAACTGTTTAGTTAATCAAGGTGTTGTTCAATGATACGTATCATTGAATAATGCGGTTTTATCAGAAACCACAAAGAAGAAAAAAAACACCATTGCATAATCATATGGCACAAGTTTCATTTTGTTAAAAGGCTTCCTTTTGACACGGTGTAAAATGAAATGCATGTCAAATTAAATAGAACATTCTACGGGTAGGTCGAAAAATATACATTCCGGTCGCTGTATAGAAAATTATTGGATTTTATTGTGATTCTCATGAGTAATGATTGATTCTTATTCCAAATTAAATAGCTACGTGTCAATTGACTTGTGTTCAACTCCTTGACAAAGAAAAATATACTGTTTAATACTCTATAAGAATGCACTAGCAGGTAGTCGATCAAGAACTGAAGTGTCAGTATGTTGTGTGATCGGTTTTTCTCGTTATTTTTTTACCGGTAAATTCTGAATCGACGGCATCAAAATACGTCGCTGATTGACTCGATTGTGTTTTGATGTAATACAATAGTACGATGAAATCGAGTGCAATATAATCGTATCGGAGTTTTCTATGGGAAATTTAGTTTTAAAAACATTCGCTTGTTTGATACATTAAAACAGTTGGTGACGAGGAAAGAAGGTAACATTAGGTAGTCTATGAGTTTTAGTCTAGTCTGACTGGACGTATTGTTTTAGGAAAAGAAACTGCGAAAAATATCTTATTAAATCGCTCGTCATAGACTAATGAACTACCCTTGTTACAGGACTATGACAATTCTAATAAGTAATACACTTTCTCATCAAAATTTACATATTAAATTTTGTACCTGAAGAACATCCGGTTACTTCATATGAAGTTAGCATCAAGGAAAAACTCCATTCATTTTCCTAATGTTTCTAGTGATATTATTTTACTATGTAGAGATGTCGTCTATGAAAATTCCTATAAATCACTACGTATAATCCATGCGTTTACTGTTAAAAGTATTCGCAAACAAGGATTGTTTTTTCTGTCGTAGACATTGTAAAATAATTTCTAGTACAAATCAACACATTTTTCGCTCTTGAAAAAAGTATTGATGTTCTTCAATATTATTATTCATGTCTCATGACAGCTAAGTACTCAATTATTCACGATATCGAACTGTTTCATCGGCAAATTGAACGGTTCTGATTCATCATGGATTTATTAAGCATCTATGTCAATTACTCATTTGAACACACAGAGACTCTGCTATTATAATAAATAGATTTCTTGAAGAATATTTGTTTTCCAATGAATAACTTACCTCCTTCTTACGAATCTGCTTCAATAATATAATAGTGATAGATGGCGAATTTTTTGAACAACAAGTACATTTATTACGAACACAAAAAACTGGATTCTTCTATGATTCCTAGAACACCAACTATATATGTAACTATTAAAGAGAGATTTCTCAAAAATTGACGTTTATTACTGTTAGAAGATAAAACGTTTCGGAGTAGACCTTCTGTGTAATATATCGAAGTTTTTATCATTGAAAATTCTATCGAAAAATCAATAATATGCCATTGTATAAAGCGATACGAAATTTGATTCAGACAAAACACTTGCTGTTTTATTACTCAGATCATTCTCCTTGATTTATATTGTTAGAACGTTTTTTTTTTATTGAAATCTCTAATGATCATTTTATCAATCAGCAAACACTTGCTCATTCGACAAGGTTGTCTCGAAAAATATTATTGCAATAGAATCGAAATTAATTTTCTTTCTCTAAAATAATAAATATTAAGTATGATTGCAAGTTCAATTTTCCTTTTTTTGTTTATAGCAATACTTCACATTTTATTTAATATCAAAATACAAACATATTACTGTATTGTTGACTGTAGAAAAAGAAAAAAATTTCACTTTTCTCTTTTTTGTTTTAGTCCTATTCAGTTTCATTCGTCTGCGTGAAAATTATTAATGAAGTTTTTATTTGTTTCATTTTCTATTCAATGATTATATAAAGAATAAAAAGCAAAAGAAAAATTCGATATAATATATATATATGTATATGCTTTTAACTGTAACCCTCATTTTCTTTTCGTCTTCCATTATTGTGGACAACTAATGAAGAGAGAAAGATACAACATTAAAAACCGCATGCATATACTTGAATTGTCAAGTGTTTTACCTTTTGTCTTTGTCGTTGAAATGTAATAGAACTGAATTTTTTTTGTCTGTATACGTATTTGATTGAGGCAAGTTGACTTAATCAAAAGAAAAAGAAAAAAAAAAGAGATCGTCTCTATGTTATATATTGGAACAATTAAGAAAAATAGATAAAAAAAAAGCTACTATTACATGCATGTCTTATCGGATACCAATATAGGAGATAAATCATGTACAAATGAGTCGACTAAGTGCATGTCACATTTATAGAATGCTGTAACAGATTGAATGATAGAATTTGCGTGACATTGAAAAACACCGATTGTGAACTATGCACGATAGAGATTTGACGGCAAGCTGGAATAGAGGAGAGAGAAAACAGAAAGTTCAATGAACGTAATATTGTTCGACTGTTTCTCCTGGATTCTAACTTGCTTCTACGACTTCTTTGGAAAAAAGTCGTATTATATATATATATATATATGAATTTTCAGCATCTGCTGTGAAGAAGCCCAATTCTTAATATGTTTTTTGATCGTACACGAGAGAACTCTACACATCCCTCGAAAGTCAATTTCGAGACTTTTTTCAATTAGTTGTAACAAGGAGAGACTGAGAGAAATCGAAGAAAAAGAAAAGAAAAAGAGAAGGAATGTTGTATGTACGTGTATGTTCATTTTTTTCTGTTGAGATGTTGTCACTGATGCACAACTAGAAAGTTCGTTACAAACAAATTTATATATATATGATTTATTCCTTTCATTGTATTCTTAAACAACAGTTCTTTTTCATTTTATTGTTCTGTACTACGAACAAATGTTGTGTGTGTATTCTCTTTCTTGTATTATTATTTTTTCAATACATATTACGTTGTACATTTTATTGTTATTCTTAATTTAAAACTATATTTAAGATTAAAACAATGAGTAGTCCAACTCGATCACTACTTTCCCCAACAGCATCTCGTGTAACAGTTACTCAGCAAGAAACAATTGTCCATAGTCCTCGATCAATTTCAAGTCGAAGTGAATTAGAACTTAGTATCCATTCACTACAAAGTAAGATATATTCATTGTATTTACATCTGTTTGTTAGGAGACGAAAAACAAAACCTTGGAAATTATTTTTTTGTTTTGTTAGCAACAAAAAAAAAGAGTAATAGAAATATTTAATATGTTATTGTTTTAATTGAAAGAGTAGTATTATATCTAAGACGTTTACATCTTAGATATAGATATGAAAATAGATTGGAAGTGTTATTTGCCTATTGATATTATGAAAGAGACTGGTTTTTGTTTAATTAGACGAACAAGAACGTGTGCAAAAGAAAACTTTTACCAAATGGATTAATATTTATTTATCATTACATGAGCCACCGTTTTTTATCAATGATCTATTTGAAGATCTCAAAGACGGAACGAAACTTGTCGCATTATTGGAAGTTCTCTCAGGACAAACTATAGTAAGCTAGATTTAGAACGAAAAGGAAAAGGAGTTTGATGATGGGAAATCTTTGGTTTTAGCCTATAGAACGTGGTACTAAACGAGCTCATTATGTGAGTAATGCAAGCAATGGATTGAAATTTCTTGAAAGCCGAAAAGTAAATATTTTATGATTATAAGTTATTCGAAGATTTTTATATTTCGTCAATTTAAGATTAAACTAGTCAACATACGTCCAATTGATATTGTCGATGGGAAACCAACTATTATTTTAGGATTAATATGGATGTTGATTTTATGTTATCAGGTAAGACAAAAAGAAAACTTTGGTGTAAATTTTCCTACTATTAGAATAAACCAATTTGCTTTGCAGATATAAACATGAAAAAAGAAATGATGACCTTAAACAGAGTGCATCTCAATTTTTCGAGATTTAAATAGGATTATTCATCTATAGACAATATAAGTATTTACAAAAAATACATTTGTAATGTATTTGAAGTCTGCTCCGAGGAAATCTAATACGAAAACGTATAGTAATTAATATAAGGAGCAAGCGCCATCTTCCTTACAAAAGTATTCATGCTGATAGTTATTTTTAGGAGAATCGTTGTTTTACTAAAAATTCATGACCTTCTCTAAGACTAGAAATTCATAAAAAAAACCTTTTGACTCATGAATAGTAATGTGCTGATTAGATTTTAAATACTCCGTAAGATTTCAATCTATCTCGGGTACGAAGGAAGTCTTTTAACTGACGCATTGCTTTCGAACCATGAGACTGCATCCATTGTGTACTTGCTAATGACTTATAAGCAAACTGAAACTACTAATCAAATACTGCAACGGATTAGGCAATTTTACATTTTTTGTTCTATAACGTAATACTAAAAAAAAAATATTCTTGTGGATAGTCAATCACAGGGATAACTATTGTTGAAAATAGATGATTGCAAAATCGAATGAATCTTTCAGTGATGCATAAAACAAGTTTTCATCGTAGTAGTTGGAAAAAATGCTAAGTCTCAGAGAAGTTCATTTAGGGATGGTTTCGTTAAAATTCGAAAACTGTATTTTTCCAATATTCCTACCAAGATCAACGGCAGAGTTAGAAAAGCAAATGTCATCATACTACAATTCAAAGTTAAAATTTCAGATTCTTAATTCATAAAAGTCTATCATACATATAGTCACGATTGCATAGTAATCAATCAGCTGAAGAGTGTTTTCTCTTCGACACGAAAGGTTTTCTTCGTGTCAAACTCAATACGTCTTCATTTTAGCCAAGTTTTATTTGTTTTAATCACCTGAATTGAAGTTCTTTCGTCGGCGTTAAAATAAAAAGTTATAAGTTAAAAAGTCAGAGCATACAATTATGAAACCTTTGTGAAATATTTGATAAAGCCAATCTAGTGAAACTTAAAATTAGAATAACCTAGAAATGTACTCGTTGTATCTGTAACATCTGCTATTTTAAGATTGAAGATTCAAGTATGTTCGATGGAGATTCCAAAGATCATCGCGTTAAAGCTAAAGACGCTCTACTCGAATGGGTTCGAAAGAAGACTCGAGGGTATGTAATTAATTATTGCCAATTATATGATTTTTATTATTTTGATCTTGGGCGAATATTTTACTATGAGAATAAATTTAGATGTCTTACGTCAACGGAAGTATTACGGTGAGATTATATGCTAAAAATGCATGAACCTGCTCTATGATCCTCCTTCTTCTTCTTCTTCTTGCTGCTTTTTTTAATAGAAAATATTTTTTGACAGCAATAGTTAATCATTTTTTTCTTTCTTTTATTCTTAGAAAAATCGATGGATGGGATGTAAAAGATTTTACATCCAGTTGGCGTGATGGCTTTGCTTTTAACGCTTTAATATATTCCATTCGGCCTGATCTAATTGATTTACATCGTATTTCACGAATGGAAGTTCGAGAGCGATTAGAAAATGCGTTTTATGTTGCTGAACAACATCTTGGCATACCTCGTCTGATTGATGCCGAAGGTTTGTCTAATATTTTCCATTTTTCATGTTTAATACTTAAAAATCCATACTTTTTATTAAAACATGAGATGAAAGAAAGAAAAATATTCGTCTATGAGTGAACCCATTCAATATGTTCAGCAGAAAAGCGGTGAACGAAATAATAAATTGAGCTCAAGTTTAATATTATAAAGCAAACATCACATGTTTAAACTTTTGTCTTGCTTTCATTTTTTTCTCTAAACAGATGTTGATGTAACCAAGCCAGACGAAAAGTCGATTATGACTTATATCGCTCAATTCTCTCGTCGATTCCCTGATTTGGTATGTGTGATACGTGTTTGTCCACCTGAAAGTTTGTTTAAATAATTCTCTCTTTCGTTCTTCTTTTCAGCCTTTCGGATCGATAAACAAAGAACATGGTGAACTTCTTCGTTGGCTAACAGACACTCGACAACGTTTGACGCACGCTATTGAAGCACCTATCGCAGACATTCAAGCTGAATATAAAGTAACTACTCATTCTCTTTGCAGATGTTTGCCTTCATCGTTCAGCGAAAGAGAGAGAGAGAGGGAGAGTGCGTGTGTGTGTGTGTGAATAAGAAGGGTATACACGCCTACGAAAATGAATGACTGCAAGAAGCAATAATTTTCAAAAAAAAAGTGCTACCGAATTACAAACAAACCACAATTATATCCATTAAAAAAACTTTATTTCTTCATTGGTTTTTATAGGAGTACGCGAAACAAGCTAAAGAATTTGTTGAAAAGCAAAAGCAATGGAAGGCGTTCGAACGCAAAGAATCCAAATCTCCTCATTTTCCCGGTGAAAAATTGAAAGAATTAAAAGATCAATTTGACGACATAACTCAAAGGTAGACAATCTAATTCTTTTCAGTATTTTTTCATAAATGTACAACATTTTTTTCTTCTTTCTTTCATATTCTTGTAGAATGAACCTGTGGCGACAGAAAATAGATTTTAACCTACCTGGAGAACTTCGTCCTATAGTCGAATGGATCTATCGAGCTGAAGAGGTTTTAGCACGAGGACTTAATTTTGATCCGGCAACTTTAGTACCCGACGAAAATCTTCAACGTTTCACTCAACTCCATAAAGAACATGTGGTAAGATTTGATGTTCTATCGTTCAAATGAAATATCTTATCTGTGTTTTGTTTTCTTCATTAGACTATTTTTACGGAAAAAGAAACTATTGCAACTAAATTTCAACGTCTAAAACGTGATCCATCTATTGTTAATCAGCAAGTGGCAATAGAACATCTGAACAGTTTAGATGAACGTCTCAACATTATCATAGTTAGTAGCGATGAACGAGGACATTATCTAGACTTCGAACAAATACATTGGAAAGTACAAATACATTTTGCTCAATTAGAACATTTAATGGAAATTTTAAATAAAAAACAAGGAAATCTAGCACAAACAGAACAATTATTTCAAGAATATAAAGTATGAAAAGAAAAGAAATCGAGATTTTTCAAAGAAGAATCTGAATAAATTTCGTTTTAATATAGCGTAAGATTCACGATGAAAAAATTATTGCGACTATTGAAGGTCTCTTACCGGAATTAACACGTAAAGCACAGAATTATGGTCAATTACGAAAGAAAGGTAAGATGTTTATTTTAATTAACTAGAAGCGAACTGTCTCTTGTTTCAATTTAAAAAGACGATCAAACATCAAAAGGTTTTAATGCCTATTGTGAATGTGTTCGTAAAACATTAAAGAGTGCTGCACTTGATCTTAAAACAAAAGAGCACATGCTACAGGAAACATTGGATAATTGGAAAGTCTATCTCAGTTCATATGATCAGTTAGAACGATGGTTAAATGAAGGCGATCAAGTGCTTCAACGTTCATCACAAGAAAAACTAGTAAGTTCAAATGGTTTTATTTTAAACGCAGTTTTATCCTTGAAATAAATTATGTCAACAAATCGTTCTTGACAGAATTCATGTGAAATGTAGGTATTCTTATAACCGATGAGGACAATGAATGTAGTAGTTTGATATTTTGAAGTGCATTTTTTTTCTTAGAATTAAGTCTTCTATGGATAATTAACTGTTTGTTCAATTTAAACATGAAAAAAAAAAACTTCCTTGATAATGCGATATTCTATATTGTCAATCGGCACGTACTAATGTGTTCAAATAGAGAAAAAAAATGGCAATGTCCTGTATTTAATCTGAAAGAATGAGACATTGAAGCGAACATAGACGAATTTACAAGGCTTGAAGGTTACACTCATAGGATATTGAAAAAACTTATACTGCTTTCAGTCATTTTGATAAACAATATTTACTTAAACGAACTCGTTTAAGAATAGAATTATTCACGGTAGATCTACCCTACACAATGAAGATAATTGAAATAGAATAGAATAATCATATAAGAAAGTTAATCCCAAACAATCTCTATTCAAATTCACACTGAATAATCATCTTTACTGTGAAAGTCCTCTCAAGAAATAAGTTAACTACGTTTTTTTTTCTTCAAATTTATCTTCACGCTATTGTACAATGTATTATTTTATGAAACCCGTCAAATTGTAAATGCGTAACTTTTTTAATGGATCGATTTTATTGAGTAAAATTTGTACGATAAAGTAAATTATTTACTTTTGCATCATGAATAGTTTTACATAAGAAAATAATATTTAATTAGAAGCTCTTGTCGGTAAATTATGAATTCTTACAGTAAATCACACGCTACAACACTATTGAGTTCAAAGACTCTTGTGGCAGAAAACCACGAATTGCATACTGAAGATTCTATTTTCACTATTCATAACTTTTGGCTCGAATGAAAAGATTTTAACAATACTTGTATTGATAGGCTTATTTTGCAAATATAAATCATTGGGCTGAAACGCATGAAAAATTACGTATAGCAATTGAAAGTTTGATGTCCGTATGTGACGATGAAATAGTTGCTGGTTTACATAAGAAATTCCTATTTATCAATCGTCGATGGAAAGAAATATTCGATCGTGTTCATCAATTTGAACACGATGAATCCATTAAGAAGAAACGCGATGAATTTTATGCTGGCCGTTCGAATATATTGGATACATTAGATAAAATTGATGCTGAAATACAGACATATTTATCATGTACAGTTAAAGCACTTAAAGAGCAAGAAAATCGACTTTATGTAAGTTGAACAGAGTTTTTGTACTAGTCATAAAAATTTATTTTTTGTCAGAAAGCACAATCAGGTATTGATATGCTGAATGATAATATTCAAGCTCTTGCTAAACTAAGTCAAGTCATAGCACGTGAAAGTGGTGAAACATATTCGACAAGTGAAATGAATTCTATTTTGCAAACATGTTTTGAAAAGTTACGTCGAATACAAGAATATCTACCGTTAACATTAAAACGAAATAAAACAATGCTTGGACATTTACAAAAATTTGAAGATGGTCTACAGAAATGTCAACAATGGTTCAATGAAGCTAAACAGCTAATCAGTCGATATTCGATTCAAGTGCCCGTTAAGCGTATCGAAGATTTTCTTGAACAGCATAGAGTAAATACCGTTGAAATCATTTTCTTATGAATTATTTTTATTGCTTTATAGAATTTTTTTGCTGAAATTGGTTATTATCAATCATTACTTGAAACCAAGGGAAAATTAATTCAAGCCATGAAAAAATCCAGTGAAAATTTAATTCCACTAGATTTTTCTCCTGTCGATGAACAATATCGGCAATTAGTCGATACCTTCGAAGTAACTGACCGAAAAAAATTGTCGTCCTCGTTTTCTAAGATTTTCTTTTTAGCAAATAAATCACCAAGCATGCTATTGGGAAAAAGAATTCAGTCAACATTCTCAATTATGGAAAGATTTTCATCAACGTTTAAAACATTTAGAAGAATGGATAGATAAAGCGCAAACTGCTGTGAAAGAAAAACACGAGGATTATGCATATCTTATTCGTAAACATAAAGATTTTTTTCAAACAATCAATGATGAAATTCTACATGGTTTTATTAAGTCCGGACGTGAATTATTACATATACGAGATAAAACGGAACAAAAAGAAATTCAATTGTTAATGGATACACTTGAAAACAAATGGAATACAATTATTTGTTATGCTCCAGTGCGTCTATTACGTTTACAGTTCGAACGTATTGAAAAAATAGTCGTACAAGAATTAGAACAAGCCGAAAATGAACTCAATGATGAACTTAAACAACTAGAACGACAACATGATACAACGGAAATTTTACGACGTCACAATGAACGTTTTCAATTGAATAATTTTCATCCGACTATGGAAATTCATATGAGAGATTTACAAACGTTTGCAAATGATATTCGTACGAAAGAACAAGGACAAACATTAGTTAGTCATGAAAATGAACAAATCGATCAACGCACAATTAAATTAAATAACTATTGGTCTAATATGCAGGCGAAAATTGATAATGTTAGAAGAAAACTTCAAACTATACCGAAGAAATGGCAAGAATTTGAAGAGAAGTAAACTTTTAAAGCTTTTTTTTTAAAGATTAATGAACGAAAAATATATTATTTTATAGATTTCATCATGTTGAAAGTTGGATGGCAACTATTGAACGATCCATGACTAATACACAGAATACTGATATACCTTTAGAACAGTACAAAGCGGTTGTCAATAAATTTAAGGTTTGTTAAATTGTGTCTATGATTCCGACTTGAAATATTACACTTTTTGTTTCAACGACCCTAATCATAGAATATCCTTGGCTGTTAGTTGTAGTGACCTACATATTTCTTTTTACACATAAGTATGACTAGGCTAAAGCAATATGCTTCGTACTTGAAGTTAATTAAGACTACTTGAGAACACTTCGAATAATCGTGAAGTACTTTTCTGTAATGTTAAAGTATATGGTGCTACTTCTAACATCTTTTTTTCTCTACTTTGATGTACTTGAAGTTTACTGCTATCCACTTATAATATTATGACGCTTGTCGAGTGGGACGAGAAGGTTGTCTTAATACTACGACAAAATCATTCATGTAGATGACATTGAAATAAATCGAACACGATTTTTTTCTTCTTTTAACCTACTCAGTTGTGCATGTGTAAAGAACTAGCCAAAAGAAAATATTCAAATTTGAAGAGATTTTGAGAGTTCATGCTTAAACTTGGATATTCTGTGGTAATAGAAGTTGATGTGGAATCTAGTTAAAAAAATGGAAAATTAATTTTTATTTAAAAAAAAGTGGAAACTTCGGATTTCATCTGAGAGTTATATGTACTGCAAAAAGTACATGAGATATATGAGTCATTCTAGAATGTCTGAGCACCAAAGTTATCATGAGAAACTAGACACTTTGGTTTCTGGATGCAGTTTTTGTGCATTTTGGGACTGTTTTCAGGCGATGTTTCGTTAGAAAGCTACGATTTAGTTCAAAACGAGTATCAGATTCGGAATCAGCGTTAAAAACTGAGTCGATTTATATATGTTGTGGATAGTTCTGAGAAAAACGTTTTTTTGAAAAATCTCTTTACTCCCCCTCAGGGATGGTCTGATAAAAAATGACAATTTTTTCGATANCTGTGCACAAAATTTCAGCTCAATCGAATGTAATTGTGAAGAGCTATCGAATAAACGGACGGCCGGACACACTGACCGATTCTATAGTGTACTCTTTTCTTTTTGAGTACACAAAAACTGAATATTACTCACAGAATGTATGTGTTAGTAGTGAAAGCTTTGAAAGAGATACGATAGAAATTTATCTCAAGTCTTGATCTCGTTCTACTAGCGGTTATTCAATCATGAAATAAATACGAAACAGTTGTAACTTATCATAAAACAGAACCGCATGATATCAAGATCAAATTTCCATAAGAAAATCCACATTCTTTTCTCTTCAGAAAGAATCCATCCTTGTTCATATGTTTCAAATATGCGAATAAAAAGTCTTCTCTATTAAAAAAAATTACACACAAAACCTTATAGATTTTTTGTTTTCTTCCATTTTCCAGAATGACTTTCAACAAATCGATACAATATCTGCTTATACTAAAGCATTACCATTGATCCTAAACGAGCTCATCGAAGAGCAAGCTACTGATGAACCTGCTCGTTATCGTCAACGACTCGATGCACTTTTATCACGCTATAAGCAGCTATGTGTTTCCATTGAAGAAACATCTCAATACTGTTCGGTTATAATTCCAGCTAAATTAATTCATGAAAACAGTTTACAATTAAATACATTTTTAACCAATATATCAAATGTACCAATGAACTTCCGTGATGTATCGGATGTTCGCAGTATCTTACAAGATCAAACTCAAGTTTATCATAATTTACAAAATTATTCGCAACAAATCAATGAACTTGTTACACGTGGACAAGAAATAATGAAATTGCCTTTAGTACCGAAATATGTTCAACATGATGTACAAAATACACAAAAAGTTTATAACGATAAAATACAATCAGCCGAAGAATTATTAGAAAAATTGAAAGTAAACGAAAAGAAAAATTTGAGTTCTTGTTTTTAAAATAAATTATATTATTGTTCTAGCGTTTACTTGAACTTTGGGAACGTTTTGATGGAAATAAACGTCGTTATCAACAACAAGCTGAACGATTACATAATGAAGTTTCGCTGCTGAGTTCCAATCGAAATTCAATTACTTCGTTTCAAAATGAAATCGATAGTTGTCAAGTATAGACTTCAAAAGGAATCTCTATCTTCTTTTCTATTTGGCTTTTTTTTTGTTAATTTAGGACCTTCGAAATTCCTATGCAGAATTAAAGCCATTAGTTGACGAAACGGGACAAACTTTACAAATCATCTCATCGAATAATTTATTGCCTTATNCAAATTTACAAACGCTTAAAACTGATTATGATAATATGCAAGAAGATTTCTTTGAAAAACTACGAATAACGGAGGAAATTTTACAAGATTTAATATCGGATAATCAGAAATGGATTCAATTTAATGATGATCTTAAACGTTTAGAATCGTTTTTTAAAGAAACAAATGCAGTGTTGGAGACGAAATTGCTCGGAGAAAGATCATTGGAAGATAAACAACAATTATTAGAGGTAGCGAAAATTTTTATAATGATAAAACATATTACACATGAAACGATTTCAAATATCAATCCTATAGAGTTCTTTACGTGAAATGAAGTATCTAGCTTTCTAGGACGCTGGATCTCTAGATAATATTTCTTATAGTGACTGTATTGATAGTAAGAAATCTAAAAAAAAGGATTTGATTTAATACTTCCTAAAAGGGCATTGGCCAAAAAGGAAATTCTAAATTTCTCTTACGAATACCCGGAAGAGCTCGACAACGAATAATTTAGTAGCGAAGTTAGAGAGTTTTGAAAAAATCGATTTTTCTGGAGATACGAAATTTTGTAGAAGCTCTGAAGATTTCGTCAATAAACCTCCGTGTACGAATATGCTGTGAGAGAAATTAGACTTCAACTAGAGCTTTAAGTCATACAATCAAACTGATTGTAGTTCAAACAAGATAACTTTGTTTTACATTCTTCAGTACTTTACAAATTACCTCAGTACACGGAAACCCTTTTTATCATCTCTAACCGAAGAGATAGGCCTTGTAGTCTAGTATATAAATTGTTGAGGGTGTTGTCACAATCAATTTCTATTTTTGATAGCGTATTCGTATTGATGTCGCTGGATATTTACATGCATTATCATTATTACATTCTGATGGCTCAAATCTTGAAACACTTCGTTCGAAACCGAAAGATTTAAGAAATACTTTGGCTCGTTTAAATCAATTACGCGCATTAGCTGAAACAACATCTAATAAAATAAATCGAGAAGAAGAACAAGTAGTACAATCTCGAACACATGTTCAAACCTCACAACGTTATATTCAACAATTACAACCGTGGATCGAACAAACAGAATCTTATCTTAATAACCGTTTTGAACAAGCCGGTGCTTTGAACCTAAATGATGCTAAACAATTACTTGATAGACATAAAGTAAAAAAGAAAGATGGCGTCTGAAGAGAAAACATTTTACTTTTGCTTTTTTTCAATAGGAATTTCTCGAAGAACGTCGTCGTATGTTAACTATATTTAATAATCTACGCGATGAAGAACATACCGTAGCTGATCAAAAGGAATTACAATTGTTAATTAAATCTTTATCAACACGTTGGACGAATATAGTCTCACGATCTGATGAATTAGCATCCATCTATAATGCACAGTATCGCGCATGGGGTGCGTTTGATTCTGAATTAAATGCTTTTCGCGATGGAACTCTCTTTGACTTTGAGCAACGAGCTCATAATATCGTATTAGTAGATTTTAATAAATTATTGGATCTTAATCGAATCAATTCATTACTCAACGATATTCGAGTAAGAATCAGAAGTTATTTCATTTTGCCTTTTTTTTGTTATTTTTTTATTTTTTAAGTTACTTGTTGAAAATATTACTCATCATTCAGTGAACTACAATAGCTTAATGAAGCAATTTAACGATTTAAAACAATATAGTTCACAGGAAGGTCAACGAATACTCAATGAAGAACACTTAACAATTGAAAAACGATGGAATGACCTCAACCGACTTATAACAGACCGAGTAAGATTAAAATCATATTACAAGCGATAAAATATCGTTTAAAAGAAAACGAATTAACGCCAATTGTTGGCATGAAGAAAGAGGAAGAAACTGTGATGTAACACGAAAACTAAACCTCTGAATGTCTTCTCATTTTTCTTCTTAAAAAAAGAAAGAAACAGTTCAATGTTACAAAAAGCAATGAGCATTTCATAAAGTAAAAAAAAAAGTTCACCGTCAAACAATGTGGCCAGTTCATCTCAGAGTATGTTTCATTCCATAGAAATCATTTGCCTATGCAAAGCATTTCATAGGGGAAAACGTTGATAGATCACGTAGAGAGTTACTAGTTAATGAAAAGCTTTTACGTAATATCCACTCTCGCGAAGTACTGAATCAGTAGGAAATCTATTATCATTATACAATAGATTTTATTCTAAATTTTCAAACGAAAATATTCAAGACTTCTTTATCGAAATTTACTAAAAATTCAGCCCGAATTGTATAGCGAAAAAAGAAACTATGTGACGTCTGATTTAAGTAAAATCTTTATCAAAGGATCCATTTCTACAGTATTCGATAAGATTACCGATTAAAAAAATGTTCAAGTAACACGAAACGTTGATTTATTTCTTAAACAATAATTCTTCTTATCAACAATAAAAACGAATAAATTATTTCGATTTTGCAGCTTCGTGAAACTGAACACTTGTTTGAATCTCGAAAATCATTCCATAGTCGATTTGAATCGTTTGAACGTAGTGTACGCGATGTTGTTGAACAAATTGAAAATCATGGACAAATTCAAAGTGCAACATGGAATCAAACGTTGCAACGTTTACAACAAATCGAAAAGCAATTGCAACCTGTTCAAACATTACTTTCAACAGTTGGGCATGATTTAGCTGAACTTGAAGTTGCCGGTTTACCTAAAGCGGAATTGCAAACTATACAAAGTACTTATGAAGCTCATCGACAACGATTACAAATGTAAGTAAAAATCAAAATAAATGACAAATCGTATAGCCTCTTTCTTTGTTTTTTTTTTATGAAGTTATGAAAATATCTTACAAAAACGTATTGATTTATTAACACGCTTTGAAGAACATATAAGACGTTCGAATGAACTACGAAATAAATTACAACAAATAAACGATGATTTACAACAAAAACAACAACTTAAAATTCAAGATATCGATGGAATTAAAACTCAAATTGAACGTTATACAACTGATCTACGTGCAATTCAATCGGAGAGCAGCATATTGGATCGTCTCATGGAAGAAAGTAATACAACAATAACAGATTCAACAACAAATCGAACCATCTTCTTTACGGTTGAAAGTCGTAGTGTTCAAAATCTAATCGATATGGCTGAAAATAAAGTAAGTGTATTTCAATCTCGTCTAAAAACATACTATTTGCTTTTCCGGAAAATATAAATCTACAAATAAAATGGTCAACAGGAATGTTTTGTGATTCGTTTAGTTCAATCTAAAGATTCGACGGCTGTCAGAAAATTAGTTCAAAGATAATTTTATTTTGTATCATCTAAGAACTTTCTTCTTACCGGATAGTTGAGTTCATATTTCTTTTTACTATTATTCACATAGCTTATTCAACGTCGAACTCAAACTCAAGAAATAAATCAATTAGTCGAAGATTTTACTCAAGCCCATAGCAATTTACTTTCACGTATTAATATTCTGGCCGACAATCTTCGTTCGTCTCGTCTTTCCGGCTACTCTATTCATGATATTGAAGATCTCATGATTATCATCAAGGTATGTTAGCTTCATATTTCATATCTTTATTTTCTTTCCTAAGCATTGACATAATTAAACATTATTGCGTGAAAACAATAAAACCAAGGAATTTAGGGAATTGAAATTAAAAAAAAATAAATGTGTTCTAGAAAACTTACCTTTATATCGCCACTTTCAAGATTGATATATATATATATATAAAAAGCCATAATAAAATGCGCTCACTCGCCAATTCGTTCTATGCCCTCTAAATAGCTACAACAAACTGTGTGTCCGTGTGTGTATAGATTTCACTAATGCACACGTAGATATATATATATATTATATAGATTTATGACACATTCCTTGTCACATCGATTCCTATAGCCTTGCTTTCGATGCTTAACACTTCGACTTGCTTGCTTACGTCTTTCGCTCTCTCTCTCTCTCTCTCTCTCTCTCCCCTATCTTTTTGTGCCATGCTGCACGCTCGCAGCGAGCTCTTCTCGTGAGCTTTTGCTTTCCAGCGCTTACAAGACGAAATCGAACATGAACTTGATCCACTATTCAAACAACTCGTACGAACATCGATAAACTCAGCGACCGAAATCGAAGACGTCTTACAAAAAACTCAAATCGAATGGGAAAAACTAAATCTTGAAGCAAATGAACGTCTCTATGTTCTACAACGAGCACATACATTATTCAATGAAATCGAAGTGCTTGAAAAACAAATTGAAACAACTATTCATAATGTTGAGTTAATTCTAAGTGAAACAATGAATAGTTCAAATTCATTTCAACAAGCGAAAAATCATTTGAAAAAATTAAAAGTAATTTAAAATATACGATTTCGATGATCCTATCATACGTATAATAATGTTTATTTAGCAAATTCAATTAGATCAACATCAGAGTGCCGAACATGATATGGCAATCTGTCAAAAGCGTCGTGATGAATTCATCGGCCTATTGCAATCATGGTATGAAATGAATTGGTCTTCGTATTTTAATCTGTCAGATTTACAAGCAAAAATGCGTCAAACATTTGAAGTAAATATTATTCTGAATTGTCGAATTTGAATAATTTTATATTTTCTAGGCTCATGTACCTGATCATATTAAACATACAGAAACAATTTGTAGTTATTTACAAACGATTGAAAAAATTCAAAAGGAACTTGATGCAAAAGTTCATGGACTTGATGAGTTAGCATCGAAAATGACGGAAAATATTGATCAAAATCGTTTTCTTGAAGTCGTACAAGTAAATGAATCGTGAACTGTATTTTAGAAAAGAAATAATCTCTTTTATTTTATTTAGACTCAACGTCCAATTGTAGCTAATTTATTGAGTCAATACGATGAACAGTTACGTCGCTTAAAAACAAATTGTAATCAACATAATTTCAGTAGATTAGAACAATTCCGTCATAGTATGAATGAACGTATAGAAAATTTTGATTTTCAAATAAATCAATCTGTTGAAAACGAACGAAATATTCAAGAACAAAGTTCAAAATTATTATCCGATCTTGATTCACTCAATCCATTACTCTTAAAACTCACTGAACAACGAGAATCATTCGAGAAAATTTTCAATGAAACTGAATCAATCGATAACTTTGTTAAACTTCATCAACAAATAAAACAAATTCAAAACGAACTTACATCATTATTTAGTTCGAAACTTCAACGATTAAATGCAAGTATTCAACATTACACAAATAATAATATTCGTCATGAAAGTACACAATTATCGACAACACTAATGAATATTAATAATCGTTATCGGACATTAAGTCAAGACATAAATCGTTTTATCGAACGTATCGATGAACGTATTGAAAGTGAAACAAATAATTCAATAGAAACTTATAGAAAATTTATCGAAGGTTTACGTGTTAAGTTAACAAGATTATCTAACGATCATCGTTTAACTATTGATGTTAAACAACGATTGTTAAACGTATGTTGAAAACAGAATAGTTAAAAAATTCTTTTATTTTGAAATTATTCCTTTTTTTATTAGGAAATTTCCCAGACGTTGACCAATGGTCGTAGTTACGTTCATCAAGCTATTGAACATATAAAATTAACACGAAATTTATTAAATAACGAATATAATATTAACGAAATCGATGATGAATGTCAAGCTATTGATGATGAATGGGTGGAGTTTATTAGTGATTTTGATGATCAAAAACAAGAAATAATTAATATTGAAAATGAAATTAAAAAATTAGATTTAACAGTAAATGATATTCATGAATGGTTGAAACAACAAGAAAATGTTTTTCAATTAATGACTACAAATCAATCGACACTTCCATTAAAAATAGAAAAACTTGAGCAGATAAAGGTAAATAAATTGTTTCGGAGTAAAATTAAAAATTAATCTTCTATTAAAGATTCTTTTTCGAAACTTGGAAACAAATATCGATCTTAAACAAGAATTAAAACAACTTGAAAGTAGAGTTTCAATTGTTCCGCTAATTCAAAGCTATAATCAATGTATGGAAAAACGACAACAATTACTTTCCAGTGCTCAAGTATGTGTCGATTTATTTTTCTTTATCTAAATTAATAAATCTAAATTTCAATAGGATGCATTACTTCACGCATCAGAAGCAGCTGAATATCATGAACATTTTGAAACAATATCAGAACGATTTCATCTATGGATGGCAGATGCGGAAAATCGATTAGAACAACACACTTCAACTAACGAAATGAGAACAGATTATGCTATTGAAGAACACTATCGAAGTGTAGAGGTATGTATTAAGAATAAAGTACTTTCCTTGGTGTTTCAGGTCAATTTATAAATAGCAGAATAAGTTTACTGTAATAATCGTTAGTCCCGTATGTGCATAGAGCTCAAATGATTGAGCGAAACAATGCCGAATACGATTGACCTTCTGCCCAAAGCTGAAGCTAATAGTGGTTGTAAAAAGCTCATTAGATTATGAGACCCGTTTCCGAGCAGCAGCCTAAACTGCAAAGTGATTGAAAAGCAACAGCAATCTCTCAATTTTCTTTTGCTTCTCTGAACTAAATACCAAGATAAACTTAAAAATCATCAAGAGGCTAAGACAAGTATGCACGACGAACTTGTCTTTATGCAAATCTGTGTTCTATAAGAATTTTCTAACCATCAACTTATTCTACTGTTTAGAGTTATCTCTTACATAGCTGTGAAAGAAAATTTAGATCACGATAAGAACGATTCTTTTGTAGACTTCGTCTTGCATGCTCGATTTGTTCACCGCTATTTGCATTTAAATAAAAATCCAGCGATCATCAATCCTGTTTTTCATTTAACAATAATCGTATTTCCCGATAAATTCTTAAAAGTTAACTGATCAAAATATTTCTCTATAACTATCTATGATTCATTATTCCTTAGCGTGATCAAAAGTTAATAACGAATTTGTATTCCTTGCTAACAAAAATAAATGTGGAAACTTCGGATTTCATCCGAGAGTTATGTGTACTGCAAAAAGCACATGCGACACACGAGTCATTCTAGAATGTCTGAACACCAAAATTATCATGAGCAATTAGGCACTTTGGTTTCTGGATGCAGTTTTTGTGCATTTTGAGACCTTTTTCAGGCGATGTTTTGTTAGAAAGCTACGATTTGGTTCAAAACTAATATGATATTCGCAATCAGCGCTAAAAACTGAGTCGATTTATATATGTTGTGAATAATTTTGAAAAAAATATTTTTTTTGAAAAAATCCCTGTACCCCCCCCCCTCAGGGATGGGCTGGTCAATAATGGCAATTTTTTCGATAACTCAACTGTTTCTTGACGGATCCTTCTCATCTTCGAACTCGACTGAGACATTGATGAGACTGAACTGTGTAGAAAATTTCATCACGATCTGACTCTCCTTTCGAAAGTTATCGTGTAAACGGCCGGACGGACACACTGACCGATCTTAGTAGTGTACTCACTTTTTGAGTACACAAAAAGGCAGCGATTCTCTAATCAACCATTTTCTCATTGTCAGGATTTAATCAATGAAAATATCGATGGTGAAAGTCTTCTATCAAATCTTGATGATTGCCTTGAACAAGTATTTAAAACAACATCCATTGAAGGTCGTGCACAATTAAAACATATCCTAACTGAATATCAAACACGCTGGTCGAACTACAATATAAAACAAAAACAATTAAAACAAATGATCCATAATGTTAAAATCGATCGAATGGAAATCGATGAAACATTAAATGAAATCAATGATTGGATAACTGAACATCGCTTTAAACTTGACGAATTAACAAATAATTTAAGTCTTCGCGACGAAAATCGTAAACGTTTATATCAATTAAAATGCTTCTCCAATGACATCAATGTTAAACAAACATTACTAAATACATTGAAAGAAAAAATTCTTGACAATGATCGATTTGATCTAATTCAACAAGTCTTACAAGAATTTCAAGAAGAACTTCGAGTTAAAACCAACGAATTGGAAGAATTTGTTCGTACACAAATTCTAATCGAAGATAGTAAACAGTCAATAATGGAAAAATTAAAATTTTTCATGGATCGTCTATCGTTATGTACGAAAACAGATTGTGATTTAGATACATTACAAAGTCGTTTAAGTAAAATTGAGGTTTGTTTAATCTTGATTTAAATGAAATATCTATTCTCGTTTTTGATATTTTCATACGTTCTATAGGAATATAAAATTGAATTAGAAGATCTTGAAAAAGATTTCAATCAAAGTTATGAACAATATCAATCAATCATCGAATATAATTTAAATTCAACGGTCAAATTAAATTATCAACAAAATTTTGAACAAATGCATTTAGTTATTGATAATGGTAAACAAACGATTGAACGTGCTATTCTAGAGCTAAAACATCTATGTGATATATGGTATCAATATGAAAAACATAATAAAACATTTGTTTCATGGTTGAATCAAACTGAAAATCAATTGACTGCTTTCATAGCTACGAATGGCGATGACGATGAATGTACGATTGACTATTTAAATCAATTGAGTGAAACTATTGCCAATAAAGACAAACAATTGAAACAATTAGAAGAACTCGAGTCTTTAGTTAATGATTATGATTGGTCGAGACAAGCACATAATACATCGATTTTAAGAGAAAGGTAAAATCTTAAAAATGATTTTTTACTAGAGGACATACATAATCATCACACTAGACCGTTGGTTTAGAAGAATTTGAAATAATTTCCTTTTGTAATATTTTTTTGTTTCTTGTTGAAATATAGAATTATTGTACTTCTCGGCCAATGCAATAGTCAATTAGAACGAGCTCAACAAGCAGTTAATTTCAATCAACAATGGCAGAGTTTGTTGGCTATAATTCATACGTCGTTTGGAACTTATCAAGAACAATTGATGGAAATTCGTCAAGAACAAAAGCTCTTAATTCATCTTGATGCAATCCAAGTAAACAATTGTCTATTCATAACTATTTTTCATCATCAATTTTTAATTAGAATATTCAACAGAGTCGATTACAATGTGAACAAAATATGAAACAATTAGAAACATTGGCGACAAGTGGATTTACTCATTCAACTAAAAAAGAATCTATTCGAACACAAATACGGTAATATTTTTCGAAACGAACGACGCCGATATCGGACTCTATTTTATAAAATCAACATTTCAGATCATTAAAAATTCAATTGAATGAACTTAATGAATTGTTTTCAACAATCCAACAAGATTTACGAACACGTTCACAAGCTTGTGAACTTGTTCAAACATGTATCGATGAAATAAATCAATTTCTTGATTCATTAGAAATACATTCAAACGATAATGAAATACTTTCCCTCACATGGATTCAATATTTACGCGTATGTATATTTAATACGACAAATACTTTAGCA
>OENM01000527.1:37085-77450 GCA_900239745.1 Rotaria magnacalcarata
GTCCAAATTAGATGAAACTTTCAGGATATGTTGGGCGGCTAGAAACAGAAGACTACCATAAAATTTTCAGCACTGGTTCTATCAACATAGTTTTTTTTGTTGTTGGAAAAAACGTCTCAAGACGGAGAGCCCATGGTCGCCCTTTTTTAAGCGCAAAAAAGGGGTCAGAAGGTCAATGGCTCAAAAAACTGTAACAAAATCATATAAATAACTGTATATTGACCAACCAAAGGCTTAGTTAAAAAAAGGGGACCATGGGCCCTCCGCCTTGAGACGCTCTTTCCAACAACAAGAAAAACATTTTTCATAGAACCAGTGCCGAAATAATCGGGATGCCTTTTTGTGAAAACGGAGAAAAAGCGAAAAAGATTTGCGAAAATCGACTTTTTTGCTGGAGAACCTTACAGAAAACCTCGAGATTTTTAGCCAAAAAGGGTTATTGGAAAAACCTTTAACATTTCTGAAAGAGCCGAAGACGGGCTATCTACCCATGGTCTTATCTCAATTTCGGAATTTTTGACGATAAGCGACTTTTTTTGAGGGGAAAGGGCCTTAATCGTAGAAATTTCATAGGCAAATTACTGAGTACATTTTTGAATTGCTCAATTTCAATTCAGAAACCTGTCTTTAGAATTAGATCTTACTTTGTATACATTACTAAGACAAACAAAAAGAAAACACTTCATGGGGTTTCCTTTAAATAATACTGCTATTTATTGCCAAAGTTCGCTTCCATAGATCAGTAGTAGTTAATCACTAGACCATCTGAACATCTCTAAAAACAATTCATATGCTAAAATAGATGCTATTTATTTTTATAGAATCAATTGGATCAATTTGATGTCAAATCCAAACGTCTACGTACAGTTGATTCATTTTTAAGTCATTGTACAACTGAATTAATGCGTTCATTTGAATTCATGACCAATCGATTTCAAGTAACACGCAAAGAACTTGAAGTAAAAGACAAAAAAGATGTTTTTATTTAAATATTTTCTTATATACGATTATTTGTTGTAATAGACATTTATCAATGAAAATGAAATATTCTTCACACGTCAACAAGAACTCGATGTCTTTCTAGTCGAATTAGATCGACATTTAAATTATTTAACAACAAGTTATGAAACATTTGAAAGCATTCATAGAGACAATCGAAGAGAATTAGACATTAAACTCGATAAACATCAAGTAAAATCCCATTCGCAATTATATCTATTAGAAATATTCTCTATTATTTTTAGCAATTATTTTATTCAATAAAAGAATTCGACAAACAAATTGCACATGTTCGTAGTAAAATATATGAAGCTGGCTTGAGAAGTTCATTAGAAGAATCTGTACAAAAACGTTTGCAGCATCTTGAACAAGATTCATCACTATTACAAGAAAAAGCTATGCAAACATTTACATATATAACAACAATTAAATTTGAATGCGAACAATTAGTAGCTGACATTAAGCAAATGAATGATTGGTTAAAACTAACAGATCAACAATTAAATAAATATTTAATTATTAATCTTAGTACAGCTGAAGAGAAAAATGATGCTGCAAAACGTATGCTTGTAAGTAGTTTCACAGCCATTTGAATAGGAGATGGGAAAATTCAAATAGCCTACTTCTGTCTATCATGCACATGTGTCTGTTGTCATCTGTGAATATTATCATAGTACGGGAGTGAGTAAAAGACGAAGAGTGTTTTTATAAGAATGCATACAAATCATTTATTGACTTTTCATGCTTCTGCCGAGAGTAGACATACGAAAGTAATTGATGTTGTGTTTTAGTAAAGAGGACGTATTAAGTCTTGCGATATTATTACAATAGAAGTATGAATCAGGTAAAAAAAAGAAAACAAAACAAACTAGTCAGTCATTAATATTCGATGATAAAGATGAGTCTAGGACATTTACATGTGGGAATGTAGATTCTTATTCCGGTGTATTTTGTTTAGGAAAAATTGGATGATTTCGCAATTCAAGAAGCTCATCGCGAACAGATGAAACAACGTTCGGATGGCCTATGTAAAACCCTAGACGATGCTCCACTTCAAGCTAGTCTCGATGATCTTGATCAAACATTTTCAGCATTGAAACAACAAATTCAAGTAATTTACATAAAATTGATATTCTTAATCAATCTTAATCTTTGTTTAAGCATCGTTATGAAACATTAAATCGAGCTGCACATCATCATGCTGATTATGATCTTCGTTTAAATAGTCTTTTCGAAACATTATCAACATTGCAAACAACATTTCATCATATTCGACAACAAGAAATTCATGCTGATATTTTACATCAACTTCGAGTATGAATTTTTTCTATCTATGAAAAAATTTCCTAGAAATATTCAAATTTTCAGCATTTTAAAACCGAACGAGATGATTTCGAAGAAGGACTCCGTCGAATATCCTATAACAATGAACAAATCCTATCCGAGACTTCTATTGAAGGTAGTGAACACCTTAAATTGAAATTAAAACAACTACAAACTAAATGGAGAACATTAAATAACGATATCCAATCTTTTGAAGTACGTTCTCGCCTTATTCTTCTCAAATAGTTAAATTTTTCTTCTAGGAAAAACTAGCTCGACAAGATGAAGAACAACGTTTAGTCTTAAATGAGCAAACAACAATCGAGCAAACATTAAATAATATTCAGCAACAATTACAAACCTTTGATCAGCAATTTCTGAATGATTATACGACATCTGATTTAGTCCGACAACGTCTTCAACATATGACAAATACATTAAGCAGTGTAGAAAAATTTCATTTACATTTATTGTCTCCATCATCATCGACGGATACAACTGTTATTGAACGTGCACAACATTTATCATCGTTTCATGAACAATTAAAAACATCAACTCAGGTAAAATAAAATTTAATTTGCAAATCAAATTATTTTCATTCGTATTTATTCTTTTTTTAGAAAAAACTCAATGAATTAAATCATATTGAAAGATATTCGAATGAAATTATTTCTTGTCAACAAACACTACAGAATTTAGTTGATGCTTGTTCAATACGTTTACAAACATTTCATGGGGAGAAATCAAGAAATGAAATCTATATTAAACGTATCATAACTGCATTTGAAGTTTGTCACGAATAATAGTTTTTTTTAATGGGCTTTGATAACAAATTTTTGTTTTTACTTGAAGGATCATCGAAATCGTTTGAACGATTTAGTAGTCAAAGCAAAAGATCTAAAAAAACATCTACATGAAGAATGTCTTTCAAAAGAATTAGTTAAAATGCTCATGGATAAAATCGATCAGATGATTGTAAGGAAGAAGATTTATAGAAACGATAAAGTTTTTCTTCGATGTTCTAGGTTGATGCTGAACGTTGCTCAATAAATTTAATTCAAACCGTAAATGAATGTCAACATTTACAAGAATTAATCGAGGAACAACGAGAATCGATACAACATATTCAACAATCATTGATTATGATTGAACAAACAATTGATGGATTTATGTTAAAACATTCTATTGAAGAAAAAATACTGCAGAAAGAAGAACTTAAAGTAATTTTAAAATGTCTTTTGAATTAACGATAGAATAACGTCTGTTTTTTTTATCAGCATTTACAAGAAGATTGTCTTGAATGTGGTAGTCGATTAGTTCAAATCAATGTTCGTCTTGTTGATAATCATATTGACGATGGCCAAATGGTTATGATTACCAGTGAAACAAAGAGAAAATGTGATGAACTCGTTCAAAATATCGAAGTAAGTATATGTGCACCATAAATAAGTTTGCTGAAATCTCGGCCGTGATTTATTCGGGTGAAGGACATCTCGTCTCATCTCTTTTTTACGAACTCCGGTAAAATACTTTGTTTACGATCTCCTGACATGAACAAAAAGACATGGTGTTCGGAGCGGAGTTCGTAAACTAAATATAACAAAAATACGGGGTGTTCGGAATGAACCCTGTACAGGAGTTTGGAATCAATTCTGAACTTTAGTCAAATTTTACTGTTTACGAACATCAAAATTTGGCTAGAGATCGTAATCAGAATGCCCGGATGTTCTTAATGACAAAGACCGGGAGACCGTAATAGAAAAAACGACATGATTTACGTAAGTATGTTCAGGTTGGTTCACCTATGGCTGAATACGAAGTGACACGCCAGAGTCGCAACATAAAATCATGCATAAAGAGAATGTTCCGATGAATTCAAGCAATTAAGATTGCACTTCTGTTTACNATAATAACTCTAGTATTAGTTATTATTCTCCTTATTCCTTCAATACTTTCTGTCACAAGATACTAGCCTTATTGAAAGAAAGTATATACATATATATTCATGACTCGAGTGTTAATGTACATTATCATTCTATTGATTCTTCGATGAGCGCACACGTTTTTTGAACCTGGCTATTTGTTTATTTTGCGGTGTTGAAGCAATGAGATCAGATTGAGATGATGATGTACAAAATGAAGACGAAGCAGCAGTAGTATGATCGCTCGGTCTAACTCTAAGGCGATTCAATATTGAAGTTGAACGTAAAAAGGATGCACTAGCAACTACTTCAGTTGTTTCTTCAGACAGCTGTTGTTTTTTAATCAACTTATACCGTTAGTAAAAGCTTCTAAGACTACAGCACAAGACTGTAGGTAGAGAAAGAATACTCTCCTACTTTCATAATCATGCACATAATCCAAAAAGGGAACCTATGATATTCTTGTCTATAAGAGCAGAAAGTATTTATATCAATAACAATCTCTTGATAAAAACTTTTTTTACGAACTTCATGTTAAAATACCCCTATAATTACCTTCCGAACACCCGACTGTGTTCGTTACGATCTTCAGGTGGTACATTAAATACTCTATTCCGAACATCCGGTAAACACATTCCGATCTTCCTATTGTCTATTATAATCTCCGGTACATAGGTGTTTACGAACTCCCGTCATAAATTTTTACGAATAAAATTAATTTCCAAGCACCCAGTAAAATTTACCGGTGTTCGTAAGAGGTGAGACGAGATGTCCTTTTCCCACTTATTCACAATACGCAAATAAATCATTTCGTTCAAAAACAAAATTCTGACTACTGCATTTTTCCTAAACACTCATAGATGAAATATGTCTCTCCGAAATATGAAGTGTTACAATGCTAAAGATTTATCAGTTGAGCATAGAAGAATTCCTGTGATCTCGAATTGAATGCTACTGATTATTTCACGTAGAGCATTCAGATCCTTGGAAAAAAATTTCCTTTTTAACAGTGTTGAGTAAAATATTGTTCTTTTTCTAGCATCTTCTTCTATCCTGTGACGAGATTATCATTAAACAAACAACATTTGATGAAACATATAACGATGTTCGAAAATCTATTGAAAGTCTTCATGAAAAATATCAAAGTAGCCTCGAATTGGATAGTGGTGTTGCCGAATTAAGTGCGCTCTTATCTGAATGTGATTCATTACGTGATCGATTAGATTTCATGACGTCGTCCTATAATACAATCGATACACAATTACGTACACGTCGTTCATCAATGACGACGACGACGACGACAACAACATCGCCAACTAGTAATAATAATTCATTGCTGTTATCACCATCAGTACATAATCATACAATGAAAGCCATGTTACAACAAACAAAAGATGAATTTAATCGTCTTGTACAAACATTACGTTCATCCAAACAAACCATCGAATCAAAACAGCAACGTTTACAAACATTAAATAAACAGCTGAATGATATTGAACATGAATATGAATTAATAATCGTAAAAACAAAATTACCTGATATTGAAGAAATTATTAAAGATGATCAATATGAATATAAAGATGAATGTCAAAGAAAACGAGTAGGAAAAACCAATCAATTCATTGATAAAGATTTCTATTCTTTTTTTTCTTCTTCTTCTTCATTAGTTATTAATTCAAGATATTGAACCAAAACAAAATCGTTTACAAACAATTACAAATGAAGCTAATGATTTAAATGATTTACAATTAGCGACCAATGGTAAACGTTTAATAAATCAATTTGATCGTTTACGTCGAGATCTTTCGGTAAAAGAAAAAACTTTAGCAATAAATTTTTAACTTTACTTTTCACAATCAGGCTCATCTTGATGAAAGTGAACGTCGTTATGAAATACTTCTAAAATTTACAAACGATTGTTCAGTACTACAACAATCTCTTCAGACAATTCAAAATCAACTTTCACCGATTTCCGATACCTACGGTGACAAAGAAATACTTGAAGACAAAATGAAAAAATTAATGGTTAGCTTCTGTTGTTTTGTTTTGTGTACAACTATTAAAAGGTTTCCTTTTTATAGGACGTTAAAAACAACTATCGCGAATTGACATCTTCGTTGCAAGACATCGAACAAATGACAAGTCAAGTACTCACGTTAGTTGGCCAAAACGGTAAACAATCTATACGTCGTGAATGGGAACGTGTACAAGTTAAATCCCATCAAATCAACACAACTATTCTCAAGGTATGCAGCAAAACAAAAAAACTAAATAAAGTTAATTTCATTTTTTTAATGTATTTTTTAGATCGAACAACAATTACAAAATTGTATTACTGATTGGTTAACATTTTTAAAAGAAAGTGAACAATTGTCATATGAACTTACTGATCTAGAATCATCATTGAAAATGATGAATATTCGAGTTCAAAACGATGGACAAACACCTGTTGAAATTTTACGAGTAAAATTATTTTGTTCTATTATTTTCTCATTGATTTATTTTCATTATTTTAGAATATGAAAAGTGACTTAGATCTAATTGAAAGTAAACTAAATAGTTTAAATCGATTTGCAACTGATTTATCTCAGCGAACTCAAGAAACGGATCTATTAGAACATTTACAACAATTACAAGCATTTATACAACGATTAAAACTCTTATTAAAAGATTTGTTACGCAAAGCAACCGATGGTCAAACCAAATATTCACTATATTCTCAACAAATGCATACCTACAATCAATTACTTGACGAATGTGAATTGCATCTAAATAAAATTATCGATGATGTTGATGTATGGAATGATAATAAGAAATCCTTGTCAGCTGAAACTATTCAAACAACATCAAATGTTTTAGAATCGTTGATTAATAATCAACCTGTCGTTCAACGACAGGCTAATTTATTGAATGAAGTAACCGAATCGTTGATAGATTCAGTGGAAAATCCACACTTTTTCCGGTAAAATATAATTTTAAGTTTTTTCTATTTTTATACTTTTGCTTAACTAGTCAACGTTGTGTAACAATGCAAACTCGACAAACGCATATTTTTCAACGAGCTAATACAATTGAAAATCAATTAGATAATCTATTACAACATACGAATGATATTAAACGATTAGCAATGAAAATTACGGAGTCACATACAAACGTAGAACGGAAGCTAAAGCAAATCAATGATTTAGTTGTAATAACAAATGCAGATGAAAAACAAGAACGATTGATTCGCATACAGGTAGATAATTGTTCGTAGAGAACTAGGATTAGTGATGCAACAGTGACGATTAATCAGCGGTATTCTTGAGGGGAAAGAACGAATTCCTATGAAACTATGAAATATCTATAGAGTTTGACTTACGGAAATCGAGATTTCAGAGTCTGAATCTGTTATCAGTTTTGCGGAATATCACCAATGACTACGCAATAAATGTTCTTGAGCGATTTGATCTTTAGTAAAAAGCTACTTTTGAGAAACTGACTACAGATTCGAATTTTTCAACCTGAATTCTATTTACCTAAACTTCATTCATTGTAGCAGAATCGTATTTCTTAAGCCCCCCTCCCCTCAAAAGTCTATTTCAGCCTAGGAACGTCCAAATTAGATGAAACTTTCAGGATATGTTGGGGCTAGAAACAGAAGACTGGCAAATATCCTCTTCGTCGAAAATCACATTGTCGAAATGAAGATCGCCGAATCAAAGATTATCGAAATGCTCATTGATAAGAAATTATGATGTTAATATTGACGATCTCTATTTCGATAATATTCATTTCGGCGATCTTGTTTTTCGATAATGTTTGTTTCGGCGATGAGGTATACAACCTTCGTTCTAGTTTCGATCAAATGAGACTATTTTATCTTTTTTCTTAATCTATAGACTGAATTAGAAATCTTACATGAAAATGATGGTCATCTTCGAGAATTAGCCGATATGATCGATCGTTTACAACCGAAGATATCTGAATTTCTAAGTGATTTCGAACGAATCAATGTTAAACAAGAACAACTGAATGATGAAGCTAAAGTAAGATGAAATAAACTATGTTCGCTTTGCACTCATCTTCTATTTGAATGTTTTTAAAGGCTCTTGAAGATAAATATCGTTCGGAATACGGTTCCTTAAAACAATGGATTGAGATCCAACAAAAACTAGAACATATTTTAACTAAAACAACTAAAGATTACGAACAAACAACACAATATCATACTCTACTTCAATTAGATGAATTCTCGAAAAATCTAACATTAAATTTAAATAAACATGAATATATTGAAAATCTTTTACAAGAAGCAAGACTAGCAATTGAATCATTAGATCAGTCAAGTCAAGATAATATTATTCGTAGTGTTCAACAATACCATTTACGTTGGAATGATCTTCGAGAACATCTAAATAAATGTCTCCAAGAAACAGGTAGATCTATAGCTTTTTTTCTTATTAAAAACTTAACTACCCGTGTTCTTTTTTCAGAGAAAATTCGTAATCAAACTCAAAATCTTATCCAAGATAGTGATATACATTTTAAAGAATGTTTACATTTCATTGCAACATTAACCGATATTCGAAATGATTCTGTACAAATATCGAATGATAAACTTGAAAAATTAAAAGTAAAATTTTCTTACGTTTCAAATTTCGTATTCGTTTTTAATTCCTATTTATAGACTGAACATGTTAAAATTCTCGATTCTTTAACTTTAACAATTGAAAATAATCTTTCAATAGCAAAAGATTTAAGTCTTATTCTTAGCAGTGAACCGCGATTACGACATCAAATGGAACAATTAACTCAAATGCGCAATAAACTCAAGGAGCAATTTAATGTAAACTTGATTTAGTATTTACTCCCTTTATGGAATTTCTTTGTTATATTTTTTTAAGTTAACAATTCAACAATTCGAAGAATTAGTTGAACGATTTAATTTTGCAATCAACGAACATGACATTCTCGAAAAACGACTTACAACAATACTAGGTGATATTGAACGATGTTCAAATCTTACTGGAGATAATTTTACTTCTCAAACACGTCAATATTTAAATGTAAAATGATGGAAATATATTTTTTATCATAAATAAAAAAAACAACTTACCTTTCTCACTTAAGGAATATCAAACTATTCAACGATCAATTATAATTGACTTACAAAAATTATCTGATCATAATCTTCTGTTATCTTCTGATGTCAAAGCAACAGAATATCTTCAAGAACGTTACAATAATTTAAAAGAAATTCATCTAAGTTTAGAACAAAAAGTCAATCATTTACGAGTTTGTATTCATAGAGACTCTAGAATTTTCTTCCTTTCTCAACGTAAAACATCTAATCTTCTTTTAAAAGGAACGTATTAATGTTTCATTATCAATCAATGTTAAAATCGATGATAATATTCGACAAATAAAACGTACACTCATTTTATATGAAACTGATCTTAATCATTTAAGAACTGAAATACCCAATTCAGTATCTGATAAACGTATACGCGCAGAATTAGCAGTGGTTAGTTTTGAATTACAGGAAAAGCAAACTTAATTTTAAATTTAACAAAAATTTTTTTTTCTTTTCAGACGGTTTACAATGATCTTCAAAACGTTGGAAATCTTCTTGAAGAATTAATTCATGACGCTGAACGTGAATGTGAAACATCAACAGAAAACATTCTAGCGTTGAGTGAAATTAAAATTCAACACGAGCAAATGCTTTGTGAATTTAAAGTAAAGACAAGAAATGAGAGAAAAGAAACTTTTCGAATGTTGTCGTTTTCTTTTGACAAATAGGAACAAGTTGATAATTCAAATTTAATTTTCAATGAACATTTTAACTATGGCGAAAGTGCACGAACACTCAGATCATTCATCGCAGATGTTACTACGGAATTATGTAATCTCGATAAACAACCAATTTCGACTATTGAAAAAACAAGAGAATTAATTGAGGTAAGAGTTTTATCGAGTGCCGAGAAACTATTTATTTTTCGTCACAACATCCCAGGTCGAGCAATCCGACAGTAGGCACCTATCGAAACCCATCCGATCCGACTGGAATCCAATACGATTTTATCGGATCCTGTCAGATCTTACAGAATTATCGTTGGATTCCGGGTTCAGGAATCGATGTCGGATCCTCAGTGTCGGATTCCTATGAATTCCAACGAAAAACTGTTGGATGTCATCGGAAGTTCATAGGATTCCGACACTGAGGATCCGACATCGATTCATGGACCCGGAATCCGATAGAATTGTATCGGATTGTAGGATATTTCCAGGTTCCTATCGGATCAGTCGACCTGGGATATCACCCGATCGATCTTTGAGCAGAATTTATGAATGAAGCTGTTAAGTACTTTTTAACTTTATTCTCTTAAAATCTTTCTATAGTCGAAAGTTGTGCAAGTCCAGCGCTTAAAAGTACGCTATGATGAATTACAGCCAATTCTCGTTCGCGTTCAAAAAGCTACAGCGTCCGATGGTCAACATAAACTACTGGACGAAAATCAATTTCTTTTTGATGCATTGCAATCGTTAGAAAATCAACTCTCAACTATTCACTCATTATGTCTTGAAAAGCAACAAGCATGGCTCGAATTTAAACTTCGTTTTGATACAACATATTCATCGTTTCATCAAATTATTGAACTCTATCAACAAAATAATCATGAACTTGATTCATTAAAAGTAATTTTCGTTTTCTTCAAATGGTTAAAATTTTTCTCTAAATGCTTTTTTTTAGGATATTCAAAATGAATTACTCCTTCTACAAGATCATATTGATTATCTTTCACAAATAAAATCAACTCGTTTTTCAATTCTTACACCGAATGATAATCTATTCTTTTTGGATACAACTATTGAATATGATTTATCTCAATTACAAACAACATATCGTCTGAAATTAAATCAAATTAATCAAGAAATCGAACAAACAACGGAAAACAAACTGAAAGATGAACGATTGAAACTATTCATAAAATCAATTGACGATAGTTTAAATTTACAAGAAGAAACTCTTAATAAAATTTCCTGCCAAAGACAATTAGATAATGAAACAACTTTTGAAAATTTAACTCAACTATTTGAACAAATCGAACAAATACAAATGCAATTGAAAGAATTAGCGAAAAATTTCAATCAAATTTCTAATAATAATACAATCGAAGAATTGAAAAGCAAACTCGAAAGATTACGATCACAAACCAACGATGAACATATTGCTTTCAATCGTTTAATCAATGAATACAAATCTTTGAATCAAATGGTAGCAAATTATGACGAATTAAACGAACAAATCAATGAATGTATCGTAAATATTTTACAATATGCTGATAGTCGATCACGATTGCTTACACCCGAACCTGATCAACGTTCGCCGACAGATCAACTTGTTCAATTGAATATTTACAGAATTCAAATTCAAGAACAATTAAACATCATTGAACATTCGAGTAAAGCTACATCGACATTTATTTATGAACGTTTTCAACAATTACATCAAGATATACTTTCATTAAAAGATGAAATCGAATCTATTCTCGAAAAAGAAAACGAAACAACCTCATTTCAAAATAAAGTCGATCGGTTAATTGAAACTCTACAAACTGAATTTGATCGTTCACCGAAATTTTCTTCTCTATTAACAAATGATACATTCGAAGTCTATCAAAAATCATCGAATAATTATCTGCAAACAATTCATAATCTCGAAAATGAAATTGAAAACATTATTGAACAATTTCAAGATGCTGGTTTAGTTCGTCAATACAATATTCGATTAAGTCAAATCAAACGAGAAACAATTCAAATTGAATCGAATATTAAAAATCAACTCGAACATCTTCGACAAGGACTTGCCGAACAAAACAGTCTTCAAACTCGAATTCATTCAATGGTTGAAGATTTGAATATTTGTGAAAGCCAACTTACAGATAGAGTATCTATGAAAGAACATCAACTCGAGCAGAAATTACAAGTAATATCCATAATCGAATAGCCTTCATCACGAATAATTTATCTCAATTTTTCTTTAGGAAGTAGAAATCATGCTTGAAGCTATTGAATCTACATTTGATGATGTTTCTATTCAATCGAAATCATTGGAACAAGAATATTCAGTTCCACAACAACAAACACAAATAAAAGATATTCAACTTCGTAAACAACGTATTTCACGACTCATCCAAGTAAACATTTCTCAATTTTGTTGTCGTTAATTATTTTCTATCATTTTCTAGGAAACATCTCAATATCTTGATATGATACATAATAAAAAGCAAGAACGTCATAATCTTCTTGAACAATTAACCAATTGGCTTGAATTGAAACAAAAAATATGTTCCACTTTAATTCAAACACCACTAGGAAATGATTATTCATCGCTTGAATCACAAATAATTCGAATTCAAGTATTTAAAAATCTTTCTCGAATCGAAAATTTTATTTCATTTTTAGAACGAACATAATACCATGGGTGAAGGTTATACGATTTTAAAATCTATTGAAGCTTTACAAAATGATTTAAGAAAAATAAATTCTGATGAAGATAATATAATGCTAACTGAACTTCTACGACATTATCATGGCCAATTGAAAACTTGTGATTTATCGTTTGTTGAAATAATATCTACTATCCGACAAATACAAATCAACGTGAGTAAATATGATGATAGCTGTCAGGAAGTTGAAATTACAATTAAACAACAACACGCATTATTTCAACAATTTATTGAAAATAATCATAACATTTCACCGGATAATCTAAGTCAACAAATACAAATATTAAAAAATCTACAACGTGAAATCGAAACTAAAACAAATTCAATGATTGATACATTAACGCACACGATAAAAGATGTGCCAGTAAAAGAAACTAAACTTGAACGTTTACTATATGATAACCAGCAGTTGAAATCAGCAATTTCGGTAAGTTAAAATGTTTGATATTTTCACCGTGCTACGCAGTGACGTAGCCACAAATTATTTAGAGTGGGGGCGGGGGACCGATATGGAAGAATACGTCATTTTTTTTGAGTTTTAGCTTCTAAAAAATAATTAGTCTGTATCCCCCTCCAGGGATTTAAATCGTTTTGTGGGGGGACCGGTCCCTCCATTCTACCCCTGGCTGCGTCACTGGTGCTACGGCACACTTTCATTATGATGATTCCTATATTATTGAATTCATAATTCAATTTCTTGTATCTAGAATGAAATTAATCAACGAGAATCTCTTTTTGCTCAATATACTGAATTTCTCACTGAAATGACGCAAACACAAACCAATGCTATATCTCTTGCACAACAACCTGATGCTTCTATATCCGATGAAGATTATATGGTAAGTCAATGCATATTTCTTAGTTTAGACTTCTTGTTTTTTCCGCTTCGATATAGAGAATAAAACATGAATCAGAAGAAATATTACAATGGTTTGATGCAGCCATAATAATCGGTCATCGTTTACTTGATGATTATTCTCAATATAAACAATTCTGTCGATCAATTAAATCAGCATTGGAATTAAATGCACAAAATCGTGAAACATTTGAATATGCTATAAAAAATAATGAAGTATTGGCTTCATTTCTTTATTTATTTTTTCGCATCGTTTAAATGTCGAATTCTTTATTTCTAGACTATCTATTTAACTGGCGTAGAAATACGACAAGAACAAGACGAAATAGTTAGAAATCTACAACAACAAGTAATGCATTTAGAACAAGTTATTAATCAAACAAACGAATCGGACGATTTGCAAACACTTGATCAAGCATATGAAGTAAAATGATAAATTAAATTTTTAAATAATCTTAGTTTTTTCCTCAGGAAATAAATACTTATATTCAAAATATTCATGCAAAACTTCAATCAATCATATCGAATACAGACAGTCGACATTTATCTGCATTAACTGAGATTCAAAAGCATTTAGAAAAGGTTGCCCTTCGAGTACGAATATTCGCTTAATTTTATTTTTGTTTCGAACATAGCACCTTTTTGATTTCTTTAGAGTCAAGAACAACGAGACAAAATTCGTCCTATTCTCGTTGAAAAACAAGCTCAAAATGAATTACTCGAATCTTCTGCATGCTGGCTAATCGATACTATGCGGGGTCTAGCTTTGATCTCAATTGAACCCGTATCTGTTCAGTATGATCAAACATTAAATCGATTGAATGACTTATCAAATGAAACTCAATCAAAACTATCGCAAATCCAAGGAATAAAATCGATAATAAATAATAATCCGTCATTTGAACAAAATCGTGTGCAAATCATAATAGATTTCGAAAGTGCAATAGACGATATCAATAGATTAATAAATGGTCGTCAACAGGTACAAATAACTGTTCAACAACTTGATCAAACAGTTGCATTGATTAATAAAAATGTTAAAGTTCTTCGAACAAATCTTGAAAATTATCGATTATCACCAAATGATATTGAAGAACTTCAAGTAAAACATCTCGAAAATATAGCACGCATTCTAAACGAGTAAATTTATTGGTTTTCTTTTAGAGATTAAATACAAATATCAATCACGAAGAAATACAATTAAAAAAATGTAATGACGCTTTCAGTGAACTTCATTTAAATTTAAATGAAACCGATCGTAATGAATATGCAATTCATATACGGTTTGTATTTAGAAACTTTATTTTGCTTAACTATGTAATATCTTCGCTTCTAGTTCTGTTGAACATCAAATAGCTGATTTAAAACAACGCGTAACTTATTTTGAACAATTATCAATCGAACATCAAACAGAATATAAAAATTTTGAAAAAAATCTTAAATTATTCGAATTAAACATGAATGCATTTAAAGATTCCGTACAAAGACGTTTATTAGAAATAACCATTGATGATCTTCTAATAATAGATGTAAGTGTTAGTTTAAAATATTCAAACAAAAAAAAAATACAACAGAAAATTGAATACCGTAAAATCGCCAATTCACTGAATGCCCGTGTTTTTGTCATAGTAGAAATAGAATATTTAAAAACAAATTGCACGTAGACTGATTCATTTTTGTTTTGTATCAGTCTAGTTCACTAGCAAACCTAATAATGTGTGTATGTGTGTGTGTGTGTGTGCCGTTCATCCTACCATGTCAGGCTTTGTTCTCCCTCGTTTCTCTCTTATTTTAGATAATAACACAGCAATTGTGGTGTTCCGCTGCCAACTAACCGTATGTAGGAATTTGTGTTCGCTTTATACTAATGTCACGCTTCCACTAAGTGCGCTTTAATGTATTTAATCATCCTTATCTTCACTTTACACCTACATATATCTATACACACGCACACACACACACACACATGTATATCTATTATAAATGGGCATAGAACTCGAATAGGCGATTACGAATATGAGGAAAATAGAAACGATACTTTTTGAAAATTCGAAAGCTTCTTTTTTCTGATGCGGTCAATAGTTGAAACAAACATTTTTAGAATCTTAATCGTGAGGTACAAGGTGAAGAAACGCATTTAAATGCACTACGCGCTAAATACAAGATATTGGCACCGGACTTGAACAATGAAGAACGGCAACATACAGAAACATTGATCAAAAAAATTCAAGTAGAAAATTCTATTTTTAAATTGTTTTCTAAGGTTTTATTTTATTTTTCTTTTAGATTGAAATCGAACAATTACTCGAGCAAATTGAAAAACGAAAAGAACATTTGAATGGTTTACTTCATAAACGTCAAAGTTTAGATCAAGCATCGCAAGATATAATTAATTGGTATGAAGATAAACAACGTTTAATCTCACCTGATCAAATGATCCCATTGAAAACAAATGAAATTGAACGAATTCAAAAGAAATTTAATGTAAAATTCATATAGAATGAATAAATAAACAAAATATTTGCTACTATTTTTTATAGGATACATTAAACGAATTAAAATTTCGACGCATAACACTAGATAGCGTAGTTAAATTAGGCGAAGAAATTAAACAAGGTTGTTCACGTGAAGGCCACAGTAATGTGAATTTACATATCGATGGTTTGCAATAATTCATAGAATGATTTTTACATATTTTGTTAGTTAATTTTTTTAGAATTAGTGCGTAAATTGAATTCTTTGGAAGAAGCAATTCACGATCGTAATCGACAATTAAATGTTGCTAATGAACTACGACGAGAATTCGAAAGAATTATGATTAAACTTAACGAATGGATTAAATCTACTGAACAACAAATTAAAGATCCATTAACAAATGATCTTCAACAAACGACTAGTGGTCTCAAAGAAAGATATCGAACTGTTCAAGTAAGAACAAAGTTTTACTATTATCGATTTATCAAGAAAGAAAAAATAAATATATGACGTATTGACAAAATCATAGAATACGGTTTCTATGTTGGTGAACTAATCAGAAAGGAGTTGCAGAGAAAACTCGAGCTCTTTTCATATCAGACCTTGAGTGTATCAACGAAATAGAAGCCATCTCATACTTTATTTTCAATCAGTTTCTTTGTTTCCATTTTACCGGCGACTGGTTTTATTCGATTAGTCCAGTTCTCGTTTCACAAACTGTTACAAGTCTATTTGAAATAGTTATCCAATATCTCAGGACAGGAAGTAGTATTTTCATCCTTTCTTAGACTCGACCCAAGATCTTATCCACCGGATTGCTCTAAAATAAATATCCGACTACTCAATTTTGCAAAAACAAAATAGTCGAATATGACAAAGATTCAAAGTTATCACTACTATTTAACATTCCTATTTTCTTCTTTGATATTCCTTCTGAGAACCTAACTAAGAGAAAGTTAACTGCATGCCTTCACCTTGTTGGACTACAGCAGTTTTCAATTGTTTTTAGGCATTAATTCAATCAACGAAAGATCGTACGAATGATTTGGATGATTTAACACGTATTTATACGATGATCTCATCAACATTGAATGATACCGATCGAATTACATTGGATGAAAAATATACTTTACTTCAAGAAAAATATAATCGTTTGTCTGATAATCTTTCTCAACGTCTCGTATTACTCGATGAAGCAACTCGTAAGTTTAGTTATCTTAGCATTTGAATATAATCATACGATTCTATTTGTATTTTCTTTTAAAGGCGAACGCGATGAATTTGATAGACAAAACGAATATGTTCAAGAATTTTATCAACAATTACAAAATGATTTCACAAAATTAAAAGAACAATCTACTAGCATTGAAGATAGTCGCTACGATGATTCTACATCTATGGAAAAGCGTTTAGAACAATTCAAACAACTATTAAAACGTCTTGATGAAATAAATAATAGTTTGAAAGATTTAACACGGATCCAACGTTTATTAACTAGTAAAGGACATCGAATTGATTTTCGTGCCGGCGGTGAATTAAATGCAAATTTAAAAAATCTAGAAGGACAAATTCAGACAGAAATCGAAAGAATTGAACGAGCTTCACAAACTGAAATTGATTTTCATAATTTAGAAAAAGAAATTGAATTATATTTAGAAACTTCATCGGAACATTTGCGATCTGCTCAACATCAACATGATAAAGGAGCAGCTTATCAGGTTAGGTTTTGGTTTTCTTCTAAGAGAAGTCTTCTGAGCTAGCGTGAACGTCTTGTATTTTTTTAAAGACTATTTCTGATCGTTTACAACAAAATGAACATGCATTAAATAAACTAATTCAACTTGCTGAACGTTTAAAACATGAAATTCCACGTTCACAATATCAACAACTACAAAGTAAAATCGAACAACGTCAAGAACATCTTCAAACACTGATTCGAACTTGTCAACAAGCACGTGGCGAACATGAACAGATGGTTAAAACACAAAATAAACTTAATGAAGAGTTAATTTCTATTAATGATTGGTTTAAACGACTTATTCATGAATTAACGCAGCCCATCGATCTTAATTTATCATTAAATAATGTGAATGATATTCAAGATTCAATGACAGTAAGTTTTTGTATTTTTGTTATGTTCAAAATCGAATTAAATATAAAATTCTTTAGCAACTCGATGCATCTATTGATCAACGTTTGTTAAGACTTGATCAAGCACTTCGCGACGAACCGAATCTTATAAGTTCAAATGATAAAGAGATCCGTGAAAGATTGAACACTGTTGAAGAACTCAAACTTCAAGTTAAAGTAAATCATAGAAAAATAAACTTTTGAATTTCATACAGATTTATTTCATTCATTTTGATTTTCTCTCTCTCTTGCTAATAGAATCATCTAAATAAACGACGTATTCTCCTTGATGATATCCATCAACGTATGACTCAATATCTTAAATTAACTGCAGATATTAAAGCAGCTATTTGGTGAGAATATTGCAGAATTTCGAATTAAATTATTTATTGCTGCTTTTTTTTTAGTGACGCTGATTTTAAATTAGCACCATTTTTTGATGGATATGATCGTGTTCGACTGGATGAACATGAACGGGAATTATATGTAAATGTTGCTATTTGTGTATTCGATTAATCTTTTGATTTTGATCTTTAGTTTTTGGAACAATTATGTAATGAACAATCAGATCGTTTAGCTGAAGCACATAAACTTGTTGATGCATTTCGATCGCATTTACGAAACAATGCGAAAGAATTATGTGATAGTCAATTGAGAAATTTTCATCAAACCATTGAAGATCTTGGTACATATCGAGAGAATTGTTTAATTTATTGAATAAATTTATATTCTTTTAGAAACTCGTATTCATCAACGTCGTAAAGAATTAGAAGAAGTTCGTCAAAAATCGATTCGATTCGATGCAAGCATTATTCGTTTGAGAGCTGAAACTGATCGAGTTCTACATGCCATTGAAAAAGCACCTGATGTAAAAGAAATTTTAACTATTGAAGAGAATATTTAAATCGTTGTTCTTTCTTTTTGTATAGAATGCGGAAACAATTATTTTAGAAATTGATTCAACATTTTCAGCTCTACAATATCTTGGCCGTGATTTAAAGAAATCGTTAGATGTATCGAGTTCATCAGATATTGACCGAGCATTGAAAGATATGGCTACGTCAGTAGAATGCGTTCGAGACAGTTTTGATCGAGCTAAAAAATCTCATGAAGTATGTTTGGAATTTATGTTTCTGTAACCAATAAATGAAATTTTTTATCTTTAGGAAAATGAAGGTCTTCGCGATCGCATTGAAAGAATACTAAACAAAGTCAAAACATTTACAAATCGCAAACGGCAAGAATTAAATCAAAGTATCGATAGCGGTTATGGCAGTATTGATCTGACGAGACGATCAATAGAAGTGAAGGTATATATCATTGAATTTCTTAATGAAAACAAAATTTAGAAGTTCGATAGTTGTTTTTTCTCATAGATTCTTTTCTTTAATAAAATATTTTGTTTCTTTATCAAGGGTTTTATAAAAGATGTCGACTTGGAAACATCACATCTATCCGAAGTCAACGATTTAATATCAACGCTAGCTGAAAGAAAATGTGACCAGGAAATAATTTTAGCATTAGAGAAGAGACGAAAAGATATTTTACATGATCTTCTAAAGTAATTCAATTAAACGTTTCTTACAGCCTAATCAAACACTTTTTCTTTCTTAGCCTAAAAGATGAGACGACAAAAACAATTCAAACTCTCGATCAACAAGTTGAAGAACAAGAAAAACTACGTCAAAACGCTCGTGCAATGTTATCCATAATTCAACGTACTAAAGTTCAACTAATTGAATTACGTCCATCGATCAATGATGAAGCCGACCAGAAACTTAAAGTTTGTTTTATTCATTTACTTTTTAACTCGAAAATCATTTATTTTCTTTCTCACCATAGAAAATCGATGACGATCTATCAATAAATTTCGCCTTATTTGATCAATCATTAACTGATTATAAACGTTTATTTGGAAATCCAACTGACGATCTAGATAAAATGGTCACACGAGTTTTAGAAGATATGACTGAAATCAAAATACGTTTTGATGAAAAAGAATCGGAACTCAATGCTTATAATGTAATACGTGATGAATATGAAAATATGATGGAGACTATTTTGAGAATAATTCAAATAATTGAAACCAAAACACAACAATCACATGGTATTGATCTTCGACAGAATTTAGATTTATTAAAAGTATGAACTAAGAAAAAAGAATTTAACATCTGTTCAACATTTATTTTTTGTTTCGAAGGATTTAACAAATGAAATGCAAACACATCGTCCATTGATCGATCGTTTACAATTAATTTCATCAACATTATCGGCGCAAATAACTGATACAAATGAACGTGAACGTGTAAGACGTCGTCTCAATGATGTCATACGTCGATGGACACAGCTTGAACACGATATCATTAGTGAAGAAGAAAATATGGAAGAAATGCAAAGTCTTTCGGATTTATTTCACAATATTAGTACGACTTGCGAACGATGGTTAAAACAAACACGAGATTTAATAAATGATTTAACTAATGCCAGAAACGTTGAAATATTTGATCAACTTATTCCAATAGCTAAAACTGTTCTTTTTGAATATCAAACGTCATTTGACCATCTACAAAAATTAAGAACTAGAATTAATCGATTAGTTCAAACAAATCGAACAACAGAAGCAACACAAAAGGTACGGTTTTTAGTATAGACAAAAAAAGGAAAACTAAACGTAATAGGAGAATACGAAAATTTCAAATTTATCTAATTGATTACAATTTATATTCATGAGCTAGTTCGCTAAGAATATAGAAACCAGCGTTGCGATTGATCTTATCTTCGTTTAAGCAAAAATAGCTCAATGGGTTTAGGGTGCATTCGTAACAATGACACAATATTCCAATTTAGATTAAAACCTTTGATAGTTTCGTGCTATGATGTCTCTCTTTTACAAGAAGAGATCTTATGATGTTCGTTGATATTTCTAAATATTTCTTTTCTTGCAGCTAAATGAAGTTGATCGACTCTTGAATGATATGACGGTGAGCCGTGAAACTCTTGAACAACGTTTAGACTTAAGTCAAAAGATGCATTTTCAATTAAATGAATTTAATAAACAATTTTTATTCTATGAACAATGGCTTGAAAATATCGAACGCACTCATGATTCAATCTCCGATCAAACCTTAACAACCGATGAAAAATTGCAACGTTATCATGATATTCAAGTTGAATTAGATAAACGAAAAATTATTCTTAACTCATTAACACATGATTATCCACAAATTATTCATTTAATAGCTGTTCCCATTCAACAGCTAATTGGAAATATTGAACGCATAAAAACAAATGTCACTCGAAAACAAGAGGCAAATCCCTTTAATCTAATTAAAATTATCATGCAACTCGTTTTTTTAAAGGAATTTGAAAATCAATGCCGACAACAAAAAGATTATCGTGATCGTATCGAATCATTATATGAATGGCTCAAAGAAACTCATCGATATGAACCATTAACTGATAAACGTGATATAGAATCTCTTCAACGAGAGCATGCACGTTTACTTGAAAAACGTCACTACATCGATGAAAGATCGAATGACATCGATTTATTACTTAGAACTATCAATAGGTTAGAAAGATAAATTTTACTCTCTTAGGTCAAACAATGCGAGTCGTTTTTGGCGGTGAAAAACTCGAGAATTCTAGCAGTCGCCTGCACGGGAAAGTTTGATTTGATTTAAAGATATCTTTTTTTTATAGTTCAAATTTACCAAACGATGCTCTACAAAGATTACGTCAAGAAATCGAACACTTGAAAGAACGATTTGCTGAATCAATCATAGAACTTGAAACTAGAACAACATTTGTTAAGAAAACAATCAAAGTAAGATAGTGACTTAGTGATGTGCATGCATAGAAATTGCAATTATCTTTAAAAAAAAACTAAACTTGTAGTTTTCAAAATTAGAATAGAAGATACTAACGAAAATCTTTCGCAATTATATTTCAATTGACTAACTTTAGTTGATCAACAAATTATAAAAGCTACTATCACTAGGATCTGAAAAATTCTCAATCTCTTAGGCACATTTTCAGAGTTATACACCTATATTATGTCTAGGGTGGCCAGATCTTCTGAAAAGTAAGGAAAACGTTTGACATTTTAAGTCCTTTCTGAATTTCTTCTGATTTTTACTGATTTTAATGCATTACTATTATAGATGTTTATTGCGTCAAATTTCTTTTCTCAATTATCCGATGATAATTTCTGACTTGTATAGGGAACTTCAGCTACAGTGATGCACTAGAATTTGATAAATTTCTTTTCTTGATTTTGAGATTCTCGCTTATGAAATATTCTACAAATAAAAACTGCATTATGATGATATTCATATGGTTGAATTTGATTTTGAAGAGACATAAAGCGAAGCGTACTAATTACCAAAAGCAACATCATCTCGAAAAATAAAGGGAACATATAGTTTTTCGTAAAGATTAGTTATTCATTGATAAATATTCATCTTTATAGTGATGAAACCTTGAAAATGAAGTAATTACTAGTCAATAAAATAAATGTAACGAAGTACTTAATGCCATCATCTCAATACAGAAGTCGCTATATCACAAAAAATGATCTTTCTGATAAACTTCTGATATTCCTACTGATTTTTATAAGAAAAATTCTGATTTTTGAATTTTCGATCTGGCCACCCTGATTATGTCTCATGGTGAATATTCCGAGATAGCCTCTTCATAAAAAAAAGTGTTCGCAATTCAAAAGTTACAAATTTCTGTGTAATTAATATGATTTATCTCAACTATCTAGTGTATTTCATTAGCATGAAACTAATTGCATGTTGAATCACGTTTCCAATAGGATGTAGATGAACAGCAACGCAAACAGCGTACGTATCAAGAATCACTAAGTAAACTTTCTTCACTTGTGCAGCATGACCATCAAACACCTGGCAGAGTGAGACCATGAATATTTCTAAATGATTCATGGTGTAAAAAAGAAATAAATATTTACTATTCTAGTCAATCGAAGATGCGCTTAGATCGCTTGATGAACAAATGATTAAGTTTGAAAATCAAAATGAAGAAAGAGAACGCCGTAAACGTCAACGTGAACGTGAATGGCATTTATATATGGATGAAATTAATCTATTACAAGATAAATTAAATACGTTTAAACAACGAAAAGCTAATACACAAGATTCCATTGAAGAACAACTTCATTCTATACGAGTAAGATTTGTTTCACTTGCCTATTCATTTCCTTATCTTCAAAACCGAAATGATCGTCTAGATGCAAGATCAAGAATTAAATCAATATCAAGATGAATTATCACATTTAAAACAACACGGACAAACGATGTGTATTGATGATGGCAATTCGATGCCATTACCATCTGAAATTCATCTGCTTCAATCTATGATTACTTTTTTGAAAGAACAAGTATTTTTGTTTATTGTAATCGTATGAAATTTTTTGTTTTTTTTTGTTCCATTTCTAGTTTGAACAACGCCGACAATATTTACTTCATGCTGAACGTCGTCGAGATATTTATTTGAATGAATGCAAATTATTCGAAGATCTATTTAACATAACTATGGAACGTCTTAGTCGCTCGATTCAAGTTGCATCTACAAGTGATCAATATGCTCGTCAATTAACTGAGCATAAAGCTCAAAATGAACAGCTCGATGAAAAACGTCATCAATTAAATATTCTATACGATCAACTAGATCCTGATACACGCACACGCTATTTAAAACAACATCTTGATTTAGAAAAACGTTCGAATGATTTACAAGATAAAATTATTGAACAAACAATACATTATGAACATTTGTTGCATGTATGGAGAGAATATGAACTACGACTTGATGATATTCGACATCTAATCGATGGAATACAACAACAATTACCAATAACCAAACGATTGCTGCATTTTGAACAAATTCAAGCAGCTTTTGTTCTTTTTAAGGTTCGTAATAGCTTTTTAATACTCTGAAATTAGTCAATTATTTTGAACGGTTACGAATCTCGGATGGAGTTTCTTTTCCTTTTCTTTTTTTCATTTAAATATATGTGATTTTTGTTTTTACAGGATTTGAAACAACGTTTGATTGTTATTGAACCAGAATTATTACATTTGAATGATGAAATACAACATCTCTGTAAAGAACTTAATGGTGTTTCATTACAAAGTGATATCATCAATGTAAAAGATAATTTTATTCGAATATGGACGGATGTTAGAGAAAAATGCGATGGGTAATATTCATATTTTCACATTCAGTTTGTTTTTTTTCTTTGTATTTTCAATATTTATTTTATTTAGCCATAAGAGTGCAACTATTCTTGTGAATGATGTTAAACGTAATATAGCTAATCTAGAAGATATATTAGGTCAATGTTCCATTGAATCTCGAACAAGATACGACGGAGATGTTAGCGAATTAAAAGTTCAGTTAGAACGAATGATGGTAAACGTTTTTCTTTTTTTAATTTAGTTTCTCAAGTCGTTCATTTTGTTTTCAGGATGTGGAGAAACGTCTTGAGAGTATCCGAGATATTTTCTCGAATACAGAATCATTAATTAAACATCTAGCAAGTTACAATCTATATGATTTACAATCAACAGAAGCAACACTAGAAAGTTTACATCGTAAATTGACAGCACTCAAAGTAAAATTATAGTCGAATTTCTAAATAACGATTTTGTTTTCTTCGTGTTTATTACAGACAGAAATTTTACGAAGTGAACATATTCTTCATCAAAATATTATCAATAGTTTACCATCGAGACAAGCTTGTAAAGAAATGTTTTCGTTTATTGATGCAATTAAACGTTTATTGGATGATGATCATGGTGCGCCGATTAATAATAGAGAAACTTTACAAAAATTACTTAGACGATATCGGGTAAATGAATCTCGACAAAATTTTCGAATGTAGCATTTAGCAACTGTGATACTGTGTTGGATATATAGTATCGATTGTTTGGATCTTGAAATCTAGCATTTCCCTGCTTGTCTAGAAGGTCTCCTAGCTTTTTGTGTACTCAAAAAGTGATTAAACTCTAGATTCGGTCTGTGCGTCCGTCCGTTAACACGATAACTTTTGAAAGCCTCATCCAATTGTCCTGAAATTTTGTACACAGAATGATCTCATCAATATCTCAGGCGAGTTCGAAGATGAGAGGGATCCGTCAATAAATGACTGGGCTGCTATCGAAAAAATTGTCATTATTGACCAGACCATCCCTGAGGAGGAGTACAGGGATTTTTTCAGATTTATTCAAAACATATATAAATCGACTCAGCTTTTGCAGTACACATAACAATCGGGTGCAAATCCGATGTTTCCGCATTTAGTTCAACCTATTTTTCCTTTTTCTGTAGGATATACGTGTTGAAGTACTTAATCATCAAATGATAATCGATTTTCTCAATGAATCATTTCAACAAGAAGCCAACATAGATGTAACAAGTATTGATTATATGGAAAAAATAAAACAAATTAATATTGATTGGATTAGAATAAAATCATTAATCTCAGCTCGTATTGATGTAAGGATAAAGATTTCGATTGAAAAAGAAGTTTTCAAATCATGATTTCAATCTTTTTTCGTAGACGTTAGAACAACTAAATGATCAATTCAATGAATTCGATCAAACAGTTCGTACATTATCAGATTGGGTTCAAGAACAAACATCTGATCTTGACTTTATGCGTTCAAGAAATATGGAAGCCGGTGCTAAAGATAATCTACGAAAATGCGATGTAAATCTTCTTATTCGTATTCTTACATTATTTTTTGGTTCGAATTTTAATAGGAACTTGAATATCAATTAACATCTAAACAACAAATTCTATCGTCGTTAAAATCATCGAGTAATCGTATGTCATCGACATCAACAACATTTCATATATCGGATCAAGAGGGTACACTGCAGACTCTACGTCACATGCTTGATCATCTAGCACCCTCCATTGAACAATTAAAATCTAAATCTAAATCTATTGTAACCAATTGGCAAGAATATAATCGTGCTTTACTTCAAATGGAAAAACTTTTGCGTGAAGCTGAAGCCGAGATTGATCGTGTTCAAACCAGTGCAATGAATGTTGAAACATATGAAATGAGTACTAGGAAAGCTCAGGTAATCAAAAAAGGATTTACAAATGGTTTTACTATTACAAAATAAAACTTCGTTTTTTTCTTTTTGAAAAGAATTCTGACTTAACGATTATTCTAATTATATCTGTTAGGATCACTTAAAAGCCATGGAAATACGTCGAAATGACCTCGAACATATTGCTTCTCAAGGTCGTCAACTATCAAATCAATGTGATGGACAAACATCATTAAAAATAAATGAAATTACACATCGTATTCAACAACAATGGGCAATGGTTGAACAACGGCTACAAGAAATAGTTCGACCATCAAGAGAAATAGTCGAAAATTGGAGACAATTTAATAGTTCATACGTTCATTTGCTCGATCGACTTGGCGAACTTGAAGCGAGATGGTATACAATTCAACGAGAAAAATTTACAACTGATATCGATACACTTCTAGAAAAAGCGAAAGTAAAACAAAAACTTGACGAGTACTTTTCACTGCTGTTTTTATTTTAACACAGGATTTCTATCAACGTCTTCAACAAGTTGATATAGAAATAGCAAAATTATATGAAAGATCTCAAAAATTAGGCAATCATCTACCACCTATAGTCGGAAAAAAGATCGATACACAATATTCGGTTATTAAAAATCAATATTCTGAATTATGTACACTTCAAGATAAACTTCAAATGGATTGTAACGAATTGAAACATCGTGAAAAGATCTATTTAGACTATTTAAATGAATTAACGCAAACAATCAATCAAGCTCAAATAGCTTTTAAAACTCAAGTATTAACCGATGAAAATGAAGCTCAAAATTTAAAACAACTCAATGACCTACATCAACTTCTACTAGCTAAACACAATTTAATCGAACGTATAAATTCAAATGAATTTATTACCTATTTTAAACGAGCTAAACATCTACATGAAGTTATGACTGAATACTCGCATACAATTGAATTAATTAAAAATCGTATAAAACAACTTGAAATCAATCAATATAATAAGTTTAATTTTGATAAACGCTGCCAAAAATGGAATGATTATATTCAAGCTGTTGAACAAAATCTAACTGTTATACAACACAATTCACGTACGAACTATCAAGGTTTATTAGAAATCGATACAAATCTATATAATATAATCAATGATTTTAATCAACGACAACAAGAATTAATTCAATTGACTAATGAAGGTAAACAATTAATTGAACAAAATTTACTTGTCGATCAGCACACCTTTGCTAAACTTGAGCAACGTTGGCAAACGATAATGAGAACAATTTTGAATAAACAACAAGAAATAAAAGACATAATTAAATTATGGTTATCGTATCAGAATTATTTAGAAACATATTATCGTTTACTTAAAAGTAAATATGAATTGGAACAAGAAAATTTGCAGGCTCCAACTCTCGGTGTTTTGAATCAAATTAAGCAAGGAACTTATTTGAATGCAACAAACAATGAAGAATTAAAAAATCTATTAGAAAAGCTCTATGAAACAAATCGACGATTAATTTCATATTCAGATATTAAAACACAGGCAATTTTAGAGAAAGAATGGCACGATTTACAAAAATCCGTTAACGAAATTGATATTGATATTAATCAAAGATCGGAAGCACTTATCGCGGTAGGAATTTTGGATTTTACTCTCTCTTCTTTCAATCGATGTCTATTGATTTCGTTTTCTCTTGAATATGTTAATACAATTTATTTTCTAGTATCGAAAAGCTTTTCAACAGGAGAAGGTAAACAGTATAGATTAGCGAACGCATGATTATGTCAGATTAGAAAATAAAAAAAACAAAATACTGTATTATGCATTATTATTTTTACTCATTTATTTTCAGCTCATACTACAATGTTTCTTGATAGATATCAACGTTTGTGCATGTTCATTGATTTGCTCTTATTCTTCAAAAGATGCATGAGCTTTATATTAACTCTTTAACTTAGACCCCATGCTCAAATCTGTTATTCCTGCTCATATGCTTCCAATAGGTTGTTTTTATTTGAAGTCTTATCGAATAGAGAATTTGGTATTTTTTCTAGTGCAAGAAGGAGAAAAGGATTTGAAGAACAAATTCCTTTCGGTTTTTATCTGTATAATAAAATTATATTTTTATTGTTTGTAGTTACTCGTTTGGTACAATGACCTTGATCGAACATTGGATAATTTGAGCGTTTTAATCAAATCCATACGAGCACTTCAACAACAACCAGCTGATGAACTTGGTCAATTTATTTCACAATGCCAAGTAAGGAAAAGAATATCATGAGTAACAAAGAAAAATAAACGAGAAAAACAAATTATTTAGAATAAAGATCATGAATTAACGCAACATCGTCACGAATTACAACGTATACGAAAAACAGTGACAGAAGTAAATCAATTTGTTTTGATTTCAAGATTTTTATTTAAAAAAAAAACATTTGTTTTAGATCTCTCCTTCATTACATCCTGATGATAGTAATCAATTAATGCAAAAATTGAGGTAAAAACAGAGAGTATTGAAACGCGATAATTTATCAAAATTTGTTTTTCTATAGTTTACTTGAAATTCAATGGACTGATGCTGAACGTGTTATAAGAAATTTAATTGATAGTTTAACTAAAAAGCGATCAGAATTTCATGATTTTGAAAATAAATCTAAACGCCTTCTGGAATGGTTCGAACATTTTGTTAACGTTGAAATGAATCATCGTATTGATGGTTTAACACTTGAAGCCAGTCTTGATATGTTGAAAAATGAATTGCGAAATTTAATCGGTGAAAAACGACGAAATGTTAATGATTTAATGATAACAGCACGTGTTTTACAAACAAATGTGACTGATCAACTACAATTACAGATAATAAAACAACAAACAGATCGATTAGAACAATCACTTAGTACAGCAGAAGAACATGTTGAAAAACGGTTTGTTATTATTCTTTATTCAAAAGCAGACCTCAATGCTTTTCGTTTGCTCTTATTTTTAGTATTAAAAAGACTGAAATGATTATGAAAATGTTTCATGATTTTGATCAAGGTTTAGAAAATCTTCGTTCATGGATGGACACGATAGAAACAACTCTGCAAAAACCAGTTTCAGTAAATAAACTAAATGCCAATGAACTACGTAATCATCAACAATCAGTTGCTGTACGTAACAACAAAATATGATCGTACCGCTGCTTGATTTTTTTCAAAGGATTTTGCATATCCGAAATTATTCTACTGAAATATTTTTTTTAATTCTAGGCAATTGAAGCAGATATTGAAAAGCATAGTACTATTATTAGCAGTGTTCTTGCGCTTGGCCATAATTTATTGAGTGAAAGTGATGTTCGTCCACGAAATATTGGTACAATACAACGAACAATTCAATCAATTGAACAACGTTGGCTAGCATTGAAAGATTTAATACGTAAACGAAAACTTGAGTAAGGCATTGTTTTTCATTTATTTTTCAGCATATGCAATATTGAATGTATGATAGATTGGATACAATGAATGTATCATGGAGAAGTGTTGAAGAGGCAATAAAACGTGCATTAAAAATGATTACTGATCATGAACGATTTCTTAGTGAAGTGAAAAGAACATGTGGACAAGGTTTACAGGGAATTAGAAGTGAATACAAAAGCCTTGAGGTTCGATAAGAACAAATTTCTCAGAAATTTTTATTTAATTGATTTAATTTTTTCAGAATTTTAAACGCATATTAGATGATGATGAAAAAGAGATTCAAGAAATTACCGATAACTATTCAGGAATTATTCGTAGTCACTCAACAGCAGATGTCAATGGTGAAGTTCGTGGAAAAATTAAAGAAGTTAATACTCGTTGGGACGTTTTAAGAGGCACGGTCAATGAAACAATGAAAAACGTAATTTAATCAGATAAAAATCAGCAATTTCAGTCTCATTTCTAATACATTCTTTTCTTGTTTTAGCTTAAATATATGTTAAGTGTTCATGGTGATTTTCAACTGACACAAGATTCGTTAGCACTTTGGTTAACTGATTTGGATGTACTTTTAACTAATCTTGAACATTTATCAGAAGCGCCATCCAATGAAAAGATTCGACAATTAGATGTAAAATTTATATTTAATTTTATTATTAACTAGTTTACATTAGTTTGTTAATCATTTAAAGGATATGGATCGAGAAATTCAAGAAAAACAAACTAAAATCGAATATGTTCGAACATGTGCGAATTATTTACTTAGTAAAACAGTTGATGCAAGAGATTTAACAATTAATATGAATGAACTAACGAAATTTTGTCAACAATTACGAGAGTTAACCAAACGTATTAATAAACTCAAACAGAAATTAATAAACTCAAATGATGTAAGAGAACAAAATAAAAGACTATAAGCGACAACCGATAATTTATAAATTTTAGTGTCACATCGATTCCATTCCATCTGCTCGTTCATCGCCACTACATGAATCATTTTTCTCTACACCGCCACCACAAAAACGCATTGCGTCACCAAGTCCATCAAGTAAATCTTACATGATTTTATTTTTCTTGTTTTGATTCATTTCTATAGGATCACGTTCTCCTTCGCGTTATCTTCGTTCACGAGATCGATATTTTCGTTCATACGATCAAATAGAATGGGGCGATCAATATCAACGTGCTCAAGAGCTTTTAGCTGATTTCGAAGATATTCTTCTTCAAGTCAACGGAGATTTCCTTGCCAAAGAAGAAACATTTCGTTCCGAAACACCCATTGGTGTGCATATCGAAGATCTACCTGCTGAATTTGCTTATGTCAGAATAATATGTTCTTTTTTATTCAAATATCCTAACTGATGTTGTTTTTTTTCTTTGTTAGACTCGAATATTAACAACAACACGTCGAAAGATCGAAGCATTACGTGAAATAATTAAACAAATTCAACAAGAACTAGGCCCTTTCTTAGTCGATAATCTTACTAATGATACAGTCGTTGTTGGTAAGTAAAACGATTCTATCAATCGATTTTAATTTAATTGATTTTAATATAGATATTATGGAAAAATGGAATCATCTACAAACATTAGCACATGAAAAAGATGAACATTTAAAAGAAAATCGTATCACATGGAAACAATTTAAACGACAGCTAGAAGAACTTGAACAGGCAGCCACACATTTTACTAACGTCGACACATTACGTAAATTAAATAACCATTTTTTTTTGTATTATAATTTCCTTTCATTTTTTCTATTAGTGCCACGAACTGTCTATTCTAAAGCAGATGCACATCGTGATCAAGTTCAACGATTAGGTATCATATGCAAATAATAATTTTTCCTACTATATAGTATTTGAATATATTTCAGATGAAATCAAATCACTTTTACAGCTGACGATTGAACTAGCTGATCAATTGGGTGATAGTACAAGTGAATGGCTACTAGTGGATCGTCGTCTTCAATCGATTAAAGAAGGTTTCGAGTTTCTATTTGCTCGATCCAATCGTGAACATCGAGAATTAAAAGTAATTATTTTCAAAATATCTATTTTAGCTTTTCGGTTTTTTTAATTAGACAAATTTGTTTCAAGCTGAAGATATAAAACATGCAATGTTAGAAATCAATTCTCAATTAGATCATCTTGAAACATTAACTCATTCATTGGAACCTGTCGATGAGAGAGAAAGCAATCTGGGTATTAATCGTACAAAACTTCATCGTTTTATTCGTATTCACGATGATCTCGAAATTGTAAATGAACGTTTAATTAATGTAAATGATCGTTCAAAATGTCTGTTATCTGGTGATCAATTACGTATAGCAAATGATTTAAAATTAATGCTTGATCGTTTAAATTCAATAAAACGAATTATTAGAATTTATCTTGAACGTTTAGAAAAATTATTAGCTGCAAATGATCTGCATGAAAGTTTCTCATCAATCAATCATTCACCAATTAGAACATCAAATGGCAATCTTCAAGTAAAGAATAAAAATAAGAAGTGAACGTTTTTGATTCAATTGTTTTTGATTTTCTTTAGCGTGTTTATCAATGATTATTTATTGTCGTTATTTATTTCAATCAACAGTGAACATTTGGCTTTGTTTATTGTCAATTTTTATTCTTGAAAAAACCTTTTGCTAGTTATCAGAGTTTTATCATTATAACGCTCTATGGTGTGAATTTTGTCTTTTTACGTTCTTCCATCCTTTTCTCTTTTTTTTTAAATTCTTGAATGCGCATGCTTTTCTTTTATGTATACGAATATATAATAGTTTTGAAACAAAAACAAAATCCCAGTTATATAATTATTACCAGCAGCAAACTTTACATTGGATGGATTCAATATAAATAATTAGAAATATTGAATTTTTTTCCGAACCACTCTGAATGTACTTTGAGGATTTTGTGATTGTTTGCATATGTGTCATAAATGTTTTTCGTTACTCATTCCCTTTAAAAAATAGGCTCACAAACAGATGGCTTCAGTTCTCACACGATAAAAGATCGATTTCACTTGCTTATACGACACTTTACTGAAGTTCGCATGCAAAATTGAAGAAAATGTGACTGCTACTTACCAGTTGGACATTGCGTTTGATGAATAGTCATGGCGTTGAAAGTAAACCAGAAGTCATTGTGTGGTCTACAGAGACACGAATCAATTTCCTTTTCGCTCGTGTTAGTAAACTCTAACTCGCCGTGAAAGCAATCGAACTGTTACAATCTTCTTTCTCTTTATTTCGCCTTCTTATTATTATTATAATCTCATCCACAAATAATCCTCCTTTCTTTTAACATTAACACTCACTTAAATAGAATAGATACGAGAAAAAGAATGGAATGATTGTAAACATGATAGAATGAAACCGAGAGAAGAAGAGAGAATATACTTATGGCAGGAGAGAGATCTCCTGACATAACACGAACCATCAACAAAAACACGTATTTAATAGGGCAACGTAACATCTGACCAGTTTGAAGTGCATGGTGCTGAATCGGATTTCTTCGAAGGTCTACGAGTGCAGGTCAGTACTAGCATGTGTAATTGTACTCGAACACCGACCTATTTTGCTACTATGAGTGGAAAATGGGTCCATTGGGGTTTGCTAGGCACATCAGCTATCCATACACTAACACCTACAGAATTCATTATTTATCTCGGTCATGTTTTGTCACCATGCCAAATGAGTGAACAAGAACTATTGACTGAAGTAATAAATGAAAATTATAGATGGCAACTTGATTGGATCGGTATTGATTAACAGGGCACTATTCTTTTTCATCATTATTGAATAAATTTTAAAGAGAGAATAAGAAAAAGCAATGTGAACTATTTATATACTCTATAGGTTTAATGAAAAAAAGATGTTAGCTTTTTTAGAAGATGGGTAAGGATGTGTCAATTGTATCATTTTGACTATGTTATAAAAAGAAGAAAAAACCTTTTTTAGCTTTGATTTTATCTCGAGAGACGGTGTTTGCATCAAAAAAGAAGAAGGTAAGCTTATATTATAAACAGGAGTAACCAGTTAACCTATTACTACAAAAGACAGACAGTCTAAAATATTACTGATCTTTTTGTATCACCGTTTATATTACTGCGGTTTGTAATCTATCATTCTTTACTCACCTTAGGAGTAAGGTTTGAATTGACGATCGTGTATTTTATTTCTAATCCTCACGATCATCTGAAAACATTCTTGAGGTAAGGTCAGATCGCATGCTAGTTCTTATTTAATACATACCCATACTCTAATGAGCAATAAAATAGTGTTATACATAGGATTAAGTTAGAATTAAAAGCAAAAAATAAATGAAAGTGAGAAAGAATATTAAGAACTACTTAGTAAAGAAACTATCAGCTGATATTAAACTAGCATATAAATACTTAGTAATTACTAAGCCAAAACGATTCATTTTGTAGAATTTTGATTCTTCCCACGGAGAAAAAAATTATACAAAACCGCGGTTTGATCCGAGAAAACCACGGTATTATTTTGATCCCATTTAAAACCGCGGTTATCAGCTGTTTTTCAAACCACGTTCAAGACAAACCGCGGTATGCGCTCTAATAACCGTGGTTTTCATTATAGCGGTTTTCAACGGCTTTTCAAACCGCGGTGTACTCGATAATAACCGCGTTTCAGAAAACCAAGGTTTGCAGGTGAGGAACCGTGGTGCATGCCAAATTGTCAAGGAATGTGCAAGGACATTCGAGATGTCGTGCCCCACAAATTCTGGCAAATTTTACTTATGTCACATACATAATATAACAACTCTACAAAGACACTTTGTGGAAATGGAGCTCGAGAGAGTTCACTACACAGCCCCTCGACGGGCGGCACATCTGAAACCTTCAAGGCTATGGTCGGCACACCTGTTCCTATTGAGTCTAGTGTATCAAAAAAACCGCGGTTTGAAGCGGTTTTTGGATATAACGGTAGTCAGACCATTAATGCGTTTCAAAAAAAAACACCCAAAACCGCGGGAGTCGGACCATTTATGCGTTTCAAACGTACCGCCTCAAACAGCGGCTTTTTAAAACGCAGTTTACAACGATTTTCACAACCGCGGTATGCGATGGTTTTCAAAATCCCGAAAGTCAGACCATTTATGCGTATCTGGAAAAACGCGGTCCTGGGTGGTGTTAGAGATACGCATAAATGGTCTGACTTTCGCTATTCGAAAATACCGGCTGAAACCGCGGTTTTTTGACCGGTGATTACCGCGGTTTTTCGAAAACATTTTCCCCGTGGGTTTTACCGACTGTCGATAGATCATATGTATTTTTTTTATCTAGTGAACGATTTACGATCCGAGGATTTACTGTCCGTTGATTGTTTCGAAGATGAGAAATGAACAAATGAGTAATATTTCGCCAGTGAACGTTTCCGATGAACAGATTAGAAAAAGTTTTCGAAAAGAACAATCATTAGCATCGATTGCTAGACTACGAGATGGTATGGGGGCTCCAGCTCCAAAACGGCGTAAAAATAAAGTCATAACAGATGAATATTTAATAAAATTATGGGATTTTTATGATGAAGGTCTTCTTGACATTCCATCATTCTTGAAAGCTGCTGAACTTAGATACTTTCAAAGACCATCAAAACGTTAAATATCGATTCATCTTTGTTTTCTGTTAATGGTATATTTATTGTTGTTTTTTCTTATTTGTTGGTATATTTATTGAAATTCTTTTTTTCTGATAATATATTGGTTATCGCAATTAGTATTCATTTATTGCTTTCTCTTTCGTCGATATAGTCAACGGACAGTAAATCTTCACGAGGAAAAGTTATCTTTTTTCGAGAAAAAAAACAATTAAAATCGAAAAGCAATAAATAGAAAGTAAATCTTCGGGTGGTAAATCGTGCAAACCATTTTTTTATCTAGTGAACGATTCAAGCAGTATAACCCGATTTCCTCAAATATTTTTCTCGATTAATTCTGATGACAATACTCAATAATTAGCAGGTAGAATAAATATTTCTTCATGTTACCTAACTGATTTTTCTATGGATCGTTTTCTTTAACACTGTGAATCATATGTTTATCATGCTTACCCACATTAAGTTCTTTTTTGTTTCGTTAACTCTCGTTGGGGACATGTTTTTTTTTCATGTTTTGTTCTAAATTCGACACGTGATTCGCGTAAAAATTTAGATTTGAATTATTGTTGTTCAATTGAGTTCAATTGAAGCAAAACAATTTTCTCAATATTAAAATGCGTAATTCAATGTATTGCAGAACATAGAACACTGACAATCTGATATAATAGATTGCATGGAGTACTAGTGGTTAACCTCCTTTCAGACCATATCATTTAGTGTATTTTATTAGTATTGTAAAATCTAACGAAAGTGAAACAACAGTAGAATATATTGACAAGTCAATGTATATTAGTCAAATCTTCCATTTGGGTCGCTACGAGTCCACATCGTGCACCTATTCAACAAGTGTGTGGCATTATTGTGGATGAATTAGCAAAAACTCTTATTTCAAAATAGTTGTTAAAATCGAGCTGGAACGAAAAAATTGTCAAATATTCTTATTAGTATCAATATCCTGAACCTCACTGGTAGCTTATCCTGTCGTATTTAAGACATAGTGATGAAAACACTAATAACAAAGTATTTCGCTAATTCCTACTATTGTGCTGTAAATACAATTATGAAGGTATAATACGTCAGCACCTCATCGACTTGAACAAAATGAATACATTTAAAAATTTAACCATTGATTTAATGGATGAAGAAAATACATCGACTAATCGATTTGAATATGTTTTGGATAATTATACACTACAGCATTGATATTATATGATTGAACACGTATAAACAACTACACATTTTTCCAGTTAACTTCCTTATAATCTTATCAGCAATCTAGTAATTTCTATGGTAATTGCAATAGTCCGATCCTAATCTATGACTGGTACGTCCTTTGTGCAGAGACCCTTTCTGTATGAAAAGAGTAGAGACAAAAGTAATTTCTAACTCTGCATCTCATCGAAGGCAGTTGCTAATTACAACTTACCAAGAGGCAAATGATCTTTACTGGTCAGATACATGTTGCGATGACGAAATAGTGTGGGTTGATGGTAACATCGACCTGCCAGAGCAACACTTTTCTAAACTAAATTAAAATTGCACTACCGGTCGATTATGAGAACCTATGCTGAGTAACGTGCATGCGAACTCATTTTTTTTGAAAACTAAGATGTATAATAGGTTGTTGATGCCATCTTTCACAATGAGAAGAATCTGTTCGTGCATGCTCTCAAACGATATTACCTGTTTTTCAATATTACTATTCGTTGAGTAGCTCTCTCAATATTCATTAACATAAGGCGAATATAAACGAATGTGCTTCTTTTTTTGCAAAATGATTCTTCAGAACTATTGTGCATGCTGGTAATGATTGTGGTTCGTAAAATTTCAAATAACATTTGTTGCGGTTAACATGAAAACGATAAAATATTTTTCAGTTTTATCTGTCAATTTTGAGCATTTACATTCATTTTCTTTTAACGGTGAATCATATGTTTCGCTATAATAGGAATCGACATTATCTCTTATTGAGAAAAGCAGAATTACCACGGTGGTATCCTACTAATTTCTTGAAAGAACCACTAGAGCTCTCCATTTATTTGTTTTAAAAAGTTTCCAATGACCTCCACAATTTCGTCATCGCAACATGCATTTGATCAGTAAAGATCATTTACCTCTTTGGTAAGTTGTAATAAGAACTTTGCTCGTAGAGATCCACGATACTACACTCAGCTTGTCTTGACACTTTCAATGAACAACGAGGAAATTTGTTTTATCAGAAGTTGCCATGAGTTTCATATTAGATAGTAAGAATAAGAAAGAAATAACTGAATATAATAATGGTTTACGCCTTCTGGTAATATTCAGTTTTAATAAAATGATTCGTAGAAGATTTACGAAAAAAACTAAATGGAACGGAAAAATAGCTAAAATAGATGATAGTACTGAAAATCATCTAATTGATTTAAATCAAGATCATGAGAATGATAGACTGAATAAAGTGATACATGCTATATAGTTCAGTCTCTTATATCTTAAATGACATTACCCAGTGAAAAATATTACTAAAAAAGAACGGTAAAGAATGCGTTCCAAAAAGACTGAAGCTCTTTTTTTAAGAAAAGAAAACGTTCCGCAACAAATGGAAACCGTTTCCAAATGGAACGGACTAGAACGCATTCTATCATTCTAAGAACGTGTTTTTGATCGTTTCGAAATGGAACAGTGAAGAACGCATTCTGCCACTTGTGGAACGTTTTCTCTTCTTTAAAACGGTTAACCTTTCTGATCACCTGGGTGATCATTAATATATGAATCTACAAATAGTCAAAAGACTGTTCCTGATGCAACTTGACGAGCTCTATCGAATGGCGTACTCCAATTCGTTGTAACTGAAACCGTTATTAAAATAATAATTTTTCTAAATCAGACCAAATATCCCTAAAGTAAAATCGAATGAAGGTTCCATCATTTCTCACATAAATTTCAACCTGCTTTGCTTCAAACCTTTCATTTTAGAATGAAAATGTGGTTTAATTCGAAAAGAAAGCATTCATTTCTTCAGGCAATCCATTGTTTTAAAGGCTCGTGAGAGAACGTAAAAGGAAGCTATTTTATTTCGATGGAATGCTATGTTAACCGTTCCGAAAGAGAATGAACTAGAATGAATTCTACTGGTTTAAGAATGGTTCAGAATGCTTTCTCTTCAAGTAGGGAACGATTTTTCAGTACAGAAGAAAGTATTCCATACTAGTGTGAAACAGTAAAGAACGAGTTCCTTCAGATCGAGAATATTTCTTTTTGACTCTGAACACATTCGCTCAAACGAGGAACGCATTCTCTACGTAGGAGATAGGTTTCCATATCCGCATGAAACCATTCTATTCCGGTTTTTTTTCGAAATATTTTTCACTGGGTTGACTAGTATTAGTTGATAAGAACTGAATAAAGTATGAAGATTAATGAAATCAAACACGTTTAACTACAATACCTGTAACTATGCGATGTCATTTTTCACGACTGGTTTTGTTCTAATAATTTTATTGAAATGAAAATCTATCGACACCTGCACGAAACAAAATATCAATTATCGAATGAAAAGAGTCAAGTATTATTAAAGAAAGTAATGGCAGTAAGATTTATGAATTTTCTCATTGGGTTTTTGGATCTAGAAGCAATTAGAGATCATCTTATTGATTGAGATATTTTCTTCGATAATTTCAATAATGAGCATTATTGAAATATATGTTATAAAGAATTGAGAATAAGATGAAATAGCGATACAAATTGATTTCGACAAAAGTAATAACTTGTTTTACAGAGTCAGCAGTATTTTTATCTGTAAAGCAACATACTGGTATTCGGTGAAGGAGACATAAGGCTTGTACAGTAAACAGCGCAGAGAGAGAGAGAGTTACCGATGGTTGAGAGAAGAAAAACTTTCCAATAATGAAAACGATGAATTAGCACAAGCCGATATAATAGATATATGTACGTATTTTTCTAGTCAATGGCGAAACTTGCTTTTTCAGGTAGACTGATTACTCGTAGAGGATTTGAACTGAATTTTTTTCAAAATATTCAACATTTGATTCTGTAGAAAAATGAACACGCATCCCATAAAAGTAGAGGCATATTCCCTAATAACAACACTAAGAAAATGATACGACTTGGCTGACTCGGTGTGCAGCTATTTTACATTCGACTGAAATTATTTTTGCATTTGCATAATCCTTGGAGTGTCCTCTTTCGAATGGTGAAACAACCACCTTGAACTGATGTGTAATGGCGGAGATATTAGCGGTCTACGAAAAGGACCTGCATCTGTTGTTGTTAGGGTTCATTTCCCTAATAACAACACTCAGCTAATTTTGACCCTAATAACAACACTCTAACAAAATTCAAGCAAATTGATCTTTTTCAAGAAAAAAACGTTTTTTTCACATTTCTTATAAGAAATAAAGGAACGATATCTGTAGCAATTTTGTAGAGCATGTCGAACTCTCTTATTGACCACAGGTTCATGAGAACTCAATGTTAGTTTGTGTGAAATAAATTTTCTCAAACAAGAAGGTCTAAAATCGAAAAAGAAATTTTGTCCCTAATAACAACAGCCAGCTATTTTTGGACCCCAATAACAACAGTCAGCTATTTTTTGTCCCTACCCAGGTCGAGCTTTACGGAGTCCGTATACGGATAAATACGGCCCGTATACGATCGCAAACGAGCGTATACGACCGTATTTTACCGTATTAGCTGACTCCCTATTACGACTCTGACTCTCCGTGTCGTGATACGGCGAAATACGGTCGTATTTCACCTTACACGGTCGTACACGGTCGTTTACGACCGTGCTTATTCGACCTGGGAATAACAACACTGAGCTATTTTTTGAGTATAATAACGACGCATCCTCGTGAAAATAATATCAGAGAATTCATTCATAAATAGCATATCTGTTTATAATCGTTGTATAGGAATGATAACAAACTTAACTAGTTGAGTGCTGTTATCAGTGTCCAAAAATAGCTTAGTGTTGTTATCAGGGTCCAAA
>OENM01000528.1:0-22288 GCA_900239745.1 Rotaria magnacalcarata
ATTAACGAGTGGAGCGAAAGTTTTGGCATAAAATGTTGTTTCATTTTCGACCTGCTTGAAAATATTTTCGACGAGTCTAAATCTATGCATTAGAACCAGAATTATTTGCTCTTTCGGAATATGGACTTAGAAATTTTGTGTCGGTTTCTGTTTGTGAGTTGTGAAATAATCTTTGAAAGGTATAAGAAATTAGTTTGGATAGAATTTTTTTCTATACATTTTTGGATTTTCACTTTTGTGATCCAAAACTAAAAGTTGAAACCTTGACTATTATACCAGCTTGTAGAGCAAAACCGACTCTACAAATGTAGCAGTTAAGTTCTTTTTGCCTTTCGATAAGGCTTCTGAATTTTCATGTTCCCTAAATCATCATTTTTGAAAAATCGTCTTTTCCATCAAAAAGTGTTTTACATGGAAAAGAGCTCTTGGAAAAATGCCTTTAGTTTTCATTGGGTACAAGCTACAATTTAGTTCGCTATCACATTTTTTCAAGAATTGTTTCCTCTACAAAATTACAGCGTCCGGCAATTTTTACCATCGTTGCAAAGGGATTTATAGGGATCAGCAAAACTTGTTTGCTTACAGTCCAAACTGATTTTTTAGACCTTTCAAAGATTATTTCACAAGTCTCAAACAAAAACCGACACAACATTTCTAAGTCCATATTCAGAAAGAGCACTTAATTCTGGTCCTAATGCATAGATTTTGAGTGTTCGGAAATATTTTCAAGCAGGTCAAAAATGAACAAACATTTTGTGCCGAAACTGTCGATCCACCCGTTAATACAAAAAAAAATAATTAATTCATTTGAATTACACATCAAACAGACCAGATATGTGGAGTATAGTTGTACTTTTTTAGGGAGACAGCCTATTCTAGTATTGAAGGAGTTAAAAATGCATTTAAACCTTTGATCGAAAATAAACTCACTATTAGCGGTAAATATGTTTGGTTTTTATGCTGCTTCATCTCATTATAGATTGATATAGTTTTCATTGTTCCAAAAAGTGACACAAACCAAGAGTTACGAGAATGCAAGTCGTATTTGCACTTTTATTTATCTTAGGTAATTCAGTTTTAAATGTATGAAAAGTAATCTATAATTTAATTTAATTTCACGCATGAATAGGATGTATTTCTACTGTAAATGGATTAACGTGTTAGTGTACGTTCGCCAACCACGCATACTATTAATTGCTTACGCAATGCACATGAGAAACGTGAGAGTTGTAATAATTGTTATAATTCATATGCTTGCGATTCTGCTCACACGCTCAGTTGTGGCGACCCGTTTAATTCGACATTAATAACTAAGAATGAAACGATTAGTGCTACTCTGTACCAAGCATGTATGGTATGTTTTTCTTTCACTTGCATGCCTTGTTCATGGCACTAACACGATCAAACTATCTTTTTATTTCTTCAGAAGGTAAAAATTGAAAGCAAAGACGCTAACATCGTCACTCGCAGTGGTATAACTAGTACCAAAGTATGTACTGGGGGCATAGACAAATGCAAATTAGTAAGCAAACCTGGTGAAACTATTACGACATGCTGCTGCACGTCGAACTTATGTAATAGTGCACTTTCCATTCAAAAGCTATCAGTTCGTTTCATGATCATGATAATATTAACAGTCGTCGCCTATCCGTGGATGTAAGATATTCAGATGGTCTTTGGTCACTTTCATTAATTTATCTAAATGCTTGCTTGAGTTTGCGTAGATTTTTCAATTATTTTTGTTGTAACTTCACCGCTTGCTTTCCATTACTATTTTTAACTTTGCTTCTTCATTTTGAAAATAAAAGAAAACCTTCTTAGATCATTTTTCTACAAAGTAAGAACTGACAATGAAAACAGAATATTACCAGTGTAAAATGTAAGTATTTCAATGTGAACCCGTTATGCAAGATGAACTCAACTAGGACTATCCTATTGCGCGAAAGCTTTAGAAAATTTAATCGAAAACATGCAAGTTCCGTTTCATTAGATTTGGGTCCGGATCGGAAAGGTTCGAATCTGTGGTCTCTACTCCTTTGTAAAAATGGAGAGAAGAAATATATTCACAGTAGAGATACAAGCTCGAGCATTAGCCATATTCCACATTTTCCGATTCCCATGTTAAATGCCAGTGAATGTCAACAACCAACATATCAGACTAGGAAAATTATTTATTTGTTGACACCATACTTACTTCTGTACTTGAAGTCAGTCCCTAATTAATTACACTCATTATTATGTTTTGCTTTAAGGTCTCAACAGGCAGAAATAAAGAAACGAAAGGCAACATGCATTCTGCTACTATGCTGAAATGTGTCCATTGTAAATTGAGAATTGCTTTGAATAAAGAAAAATATTGGTTGAATTAAGAAAGTTCTTGCGTAATCTTGAAAAGGATATTATTTGTCGGTAAAGAAAAAAAGCAGATAAAACTGTCTTTGATCGAACTATTAGTTGATTGTGTATGTTATAGTAATTAGGTAAAGCAAAAATATATCGAAAAGCTATTTTTCCTGACTGACGAAGAATTTTTTTATATTCGATTTAATACAATGACAACAAACGGAATGGAAGTAAAACTAGTTTTAACTGTATGCAGTATCTATACGAAAGTGATCGGGATTGACTGTATCTTACACATAAAGGATCTTTTAGATATATATATAAGTTACAAAGACGCAAAACTAGAGCAAAATAACTTAGAATGTGATTTACTCTCATGATCACGATTATGGATCAAATATTAAATGGAATTATTTCAAATAAATGAGTAAAACAAATGACGATCTTGCTTTAGGCTGTAATTATCTAGCGATGATAAAATAGTACAGTCAACTTCGATTCGTTGAATCAGAAACATATTTTGTTTACTTCTCCTTTTATAAAGTGTGAGGAATCTGATACTAAAAAGAAATTATTTTCATTAAGAATTAAATTTTCTTGCAAAATCAAAATCTAAAAAAGTTAGACATGTTTGTAGTAGAACTGCAAGCAATGAGTACAATAAGGACTACCAATAAAGCTAATATCACTATGGCACTAAGATGTTTCACATTGTTATGGTAGTATCAAGTCGAAGATCTCTTCGAGTAAAGATTCAAATCTTTTCATCGTTTATTTGTTATTATGAAGCGTTGCCCAAGAAAATTAAAGACAAACAAATAAATACTTAGTCAATAAAATATAGTCGTCATTCTCTTTATGTGAGAGAATTTTCAGCATTTTTGTGTTCTACGTCGGGAAGGAGCGCGAGCCTACAAGGCTTAAAATGATAATGAAAAATATCTGTACATTTTCATCCACCTAAATTCTGTATATGTTTTATTAGTCAATATTTGTATCTAATCATTTGATTCTTTAACTCTTTTTTTTCTTACAATAATTGGTACGGTAATTTTACAACATATTCAAGATCATATTGCATAATGACATTGGTGAATATAAATATCAAGCGCATAAGGAAGATGTTGAAATACAAATCTACAACAGAAAGAATTTTTTTCCATAGAGATCAAATGACAATTTGCTATGAGATCCCACAGTCATCATCACTTTAGAAGAATTCAGTATGTTGAGTAGTGCACTTTTGAATAGATTTCATAAATAGAGTCTTTCATTTGCATGCTTAAATGAGTACTTCTTCATTTTCTATTCTCTCTGCTATTAACATTCTCATTTACTTTTAAGTCAGATAGACATGAACTGATTGTACTTTATCAATGATGTTCATCTGTCTATGTGTGCTTTAGAGTCAAATAGAATGACGATTGTCTAGTTTTTCTAGTTATATCAGTAGAGATGAGAAACAAGTACGCATATACATATAGTATTTCTGAACTTTTGTAATGTCCTTGTCCTTTTTTTCACATAATATGCAGTGACTATAGATAAATAGCTGAGTCTATTGCCGAGAATAATAATTATAATTCGCAGAGTTGTACAGTTTGACAAGAAGTGCAGGTAAATTGTCATTAAAATTAATTCAGATGATCTTCTTGCAACGATATCAACTGTTGTTTTGGTAACGATCTCTTAGAGCATCAATCAAAAGTTCAAATTTAATATGAGTTTGTAGAGACGGAAAGTATAACGATTAATTCATTTACTAGAAAATTGTAACAATCCGAATCTGAGAAGCACAGATATATAATTGATTCAAATACGCGATTGAAATTTTCAACAATAATCTATTCGTAGAAAAGTTTTAATACGTTCTTATCGTCTAAATATGTGCACTTTTTCGCGATTTTCTTTTCGTGTGAATTTCGATATATTTTTTTATATTATTTTTTGCACTAGAGAAATATCATTTTCATCATCAGAAGAAATAATATCATTCAAGAACAACTAGGATGCAGTCTAGCATACTTCTTCTGTCTATCCTAGGTAATTTAATTTTAAATCAATAAAGAAATATAATTTTATTGAGTTTGATATATAAATAGGATGCATCTACATCGTTTATGGATTAGAATGTTATGATTGTGATAGCAGCACAAACTCGGCTTGTGGTGATCCGTTCAATGCAAGTGGCTTGAATGGCGACAACAAGTGCGATGAGGATACCTTTATAGCGTGTGTGGTATGTTCTTTGAATTTTCTTCTGTAATTCATGGTACTAAAACTCATAAACCGTTTTCTTTTTTCCAGAAAGTAAAGATGGAAAGGAATGGTATTTTCAGCATATCACGTTCTGGTACAAATATCTCTGACGTGTGTTCTGGAGACGTGAATGGCTGTCAGTCACAAAATCTAAATGGTGCAACTAGTTCTACATGCTGTTGCACTACGAACTTATGTAACGGCGCATCTTCGCTTCAAAATCTATCCGTTATTTCTATGGTCATAATTCTACCAATTGTACTTGCCTATCAGTGGATTTAAGCAATACACGTTTCTCTAAATTTATCTTAACATTTCCATGACGTGGAATAGACTTTTTGATCTTTTTCGTTTTCAATTCATTTCTTCTCAACACTGATTTGTTTCTATTGTACCTCTGAAATCTTTTCAAATATTCTAAACGTGCTGTTTCTGTCTGAAAATAAAAATTTAGTTCTCAAATCGATTTTGTATTTGTTGGTGAACATTTGAGTGTAATGCTGTCAAAGAAAACAAGCATTCACGTTAGACCGACGTCTAACAAATTCTACCTGTGGAAAGTGAGAGTATGAATGTTCATATCTAATTAACACAACGACAAGATCAACAACAATGTTCATATAGTTTGGTGTAAGTATTTAAAAGAGCTTGTTGTGTCTTTTCATAAAGGTTTATCAACGCTTTCCTTCCTGCGCAAAAGTATAGCCCATGATGGAATAAGTTTGATTACCCACCGATAGTCGAAAGTTAGTTTGAACCTTGATAGCGATTCTATTGTAAGATGGATTTTAATCGCCAAAAATAAATATAATTCATGATCGATCAATATTTGTTGAATTTTGTTTCATAAGCAGTTTAATTTTCATTCAAATTGTTTCAAATGATAGTATCATTTGATTCCTGTTGATAGGATGCAAACATGTGGAGGACTGTCAGTATGCAAAGTATACAAATACAGAGAATATCTTCTCAAATTTTCTACGGTTAAATGTAACAAGATTTTTAATACTTCTTCAATGCTGTGCACATAAACGAGAGAAAAATCGATTACAAGGTTATTAAGCTTTCTAGTTTGTTCATAATTGCAGTTTTAGTCAGTATTGAAAATAAAATATAATTCTCAAAACAGAGCATCAACATTTTATTTGAAAATTACTTGATAATTATAGTTGAAATAAGAAATTTTATTATGGGAAATCAAAAGCGATGTTTGATAAGAACAACATGCTACTGGCAATTTTATTTTTCTTTCTAGCAACTATTTATTGCAATCTTACCAAGTAAATTTATTTATCATAGGGGAGATATCAGCAGCTGACATCAAAAGTGCGCATCATTCCTGAAAAAAAATAGTATTTTCACACCGGCACCAGTATGGTTCAATTTGGTGTTTTGATTCTCGCGGTTTTAGTTTCATTCAATGTTTCCTTCCCACTATGTAATATATCTTATTGGGTTAATTTGAATTCTAATAATTGTACAACATCAACCAAAACACCTTTGTCATTGCATAGTTGTGCACCAATACTTTTTAAGACTACTCCAACAAGCTATGTCCCAGTAGGTAGATTATTTTTTAGTTGTAAGTAATAAATAAAAAGTTGATTCGGATAATATTATCGATTGATAATTGAACTGGAATTTCAAGTATGACATACATGATTTTGTATAGATCTGCGAACTTTAAACAGCTTTAACTTATATATTATGTTGAGGATTTGGACGCTATGAACGATTTTACTGAAATCTCATGGCTGACTTATGCAAAACAAAACTTATTTCATTCATGATATTTTGGCTGTTTTTCTAAGCTTCGATGAAAGCTCATATCCAATTTGTCGAAAATAAAACATTTAATCGACGATGACATAGTGAGCCAACTAAAAACCTTTTCTAATGCTGAAAATTACATCATTTCGAGAAATACAGAAAAAAGTTTCAAAGTACTTAAGGAATATGCCAGAGTTCAACATCACGAATTAATACACCTTTTGCAGTTGAATATCGAAGTAGATTGAAACAGAGATCTTAACTAAACTTACACGATTCATGCGAGATCTCAAGATGTTTGTGGGATCCTACAGAAAACAGATTGGAATACAACTGATGGAATTTCGATAGGTTCTGAAAATCTGTATATCATTGAATATTCACATAAATCCGATCTGCTGATCTGTTATTGAATATTCGGTGTCGAATTTATGCATATCAATACGTGAAAAACTTGCATAGACACTCGTATCCGATCTGTATATTATGTGGTTGACGTTCGAATGAAAAAAGTCAGTAAAGAATGAAGAAAAGCAAATGAGATAAGCTCGTATTGTGATGAAGATAAAGAAAAGGAACCTTATTCGGTAATACGAATTGAAAGGGAAGGTGAATAATCAGAGGAGCTGTCATTTCAAATTCTGCGAAAATTTCAATTCAAATCAAACAGTTTTGAAGCAAAATGCAGTTGAAGTTACGAACGTTGAAAATTTATTATAGTAAAAATAGTTGCAAAAGTTATGTCAATATAACTTAGTTCAAGTAGAATAATCGATAAAAAGTCAGAAAACTGAAATGTAACACACAGATGGTAGTCTGATGAAAGATATCGAAGAACAATCCTGCTTCCGATATTTTATTTACACAAAGGTTTTCGTCGGGTATTGGTGACAGCTTTTCGTTGAGAAAACTTCGATTGACTTGTCGATGATATAGTGGCTGTGGGCCACGATAACTTTCAAAAAATAAATCATCGCGAAAAAATCCAAAATCATAATCTAAAATCGAAATAGGCTGTCGGAATACGGTCCAAATAACATTTTCAGCGCATGATGGTGTAGTCAACGATCCTAGATATCGCCAAAATTCAGCTACATTGCTTCCCATAAGTAATTCCAAAGTTAAATCAAGTGTGGTAGAACTATTTTGCTCTATTAGTTTATGTGCAGCATCAAAATAATTTTGCCACTGTTTCTCCATCGCAACATTTCTTGATCTATTTCTCAGATAAACTGGCTGACTTTTGTTCGCTTCGGTTTCCATTAAAAAGCTCAAGACAGCACGCTGCTTTGATTCAGGGTGAATATACACAAAATGAATTTCACCAGTTGTAATGTTCTTTTATTATTTAGAACCTTGACTCCTTAAAAATGTGTATACAACGAAGCGTACGCGTAATTGATGAATAAACATTCGGATTTATCACCATTCCTAAATGGATATATTTTTCAATAAGTACTTGCGCCTCATATGAATAGTTATTCTTCCTCATTCGCTTATATACCAAAACATATTGTAAGTTAGAATAGGATTTTCTTAAAAATCGAAAAATATTCTCAGTCATTGATTTATTGATAAAGTTTGGGGGTGGTGAATAACGAAGAATCGAATCCTAGGTCCCAACTTTTCTGGTGAAATGTTGAATTCTATGAGTCACCGATCTATAAAACAAAAACAGTCAGTTGAAATTCATGAAATGAGGCCACAGAACGTCAACAGACTGACACAAATTAGTTTCTATTGTTTTTTTTAACAATATTCAATTCTTCAGCAAATTGATTGAAATGGCAAATTCGATTTCTTTTCGTCTGAAAGAAATTCTGACTAATTATTGTAACAGTTTAGAAACGATAATAAAATGGTAATAATTTACTAGTCAATGAAATCTATAACGGGTGGGAAAAAAATTTACGAATTAGTGGTTAATTAAGAGCACGTTAACAATTTCTTAAAATTCATCTCAACATTTTTCTCCTACTCTATTCAAGGTCATGATTGCTTCCAATTCACATACTTACACCTGATGTTCACTTCCACTATTGTGATTCGGTCCCCAATGAAGATGAAAACTCTCAAAAAGATATGTTCCCTTCAAATTTCCACCTGTTAATGATATTGATGTTGGATTATTCGGTACTGCTTTTATTGTATGTCCATTATTTGTGAGGTTGAACTTGATTGGTTCGTAATAAATAGATGTAAACTCGAATCGGCTAAAAGGTTGAAAGACTGTACATCTTGTTCGAATATTAATTGGCGATTGGTTTTCCCCAGCACATGTTGGATAATTTTCTTTCCAAACATCAGGCCCATTCTTAGCATAATCCCAGTCGGCACTCGCGATTGTATTGTTCAATATTAATATAAGTATAAATAGATGTAGCATCTGATGATACATTAATAGCATTGCAGTAATTTGATTGGTTGTTTGTTTAACCCTTGAGAAAAACTAAACAAAAATTAACAAACATGACACTGATCTTCGGCTCGACAGTGAAATCAGTCATATTTATAATTGGAAAAATCGCAGCTACTACTTCAAGTAAACAATGTTCGTACTAGATAAGTGTTGATACTGGCCAAAAGATGAAAAATGATCTTTTAGCTCTTTTCAGATTCAAGTATTTGGAAAAATAGGCATTTCGTAAAAGAAACTATTTCATGAGCAAGAATCTCTTGAGAATACATAAGTACTGATTTCAATTCAATCTATTCGAGCATATATTTTTCTGCCGGTTTTCTGCCGATCTTTGCATTGCCAGTCTTGGAACACTTCTTAAGAAGTGTCTACAGTTTCACAGAACAGTCTTTACACGGCTCGTGAATGCCTCGATAGCGAAAAATGTTGACTTTAAATAGTATAGTCAAGCAATGTGGTCAACTACTATGCAGATCTACGTATATGTCGGGATAATCAATATAAATCTATCCTACTTTTTAAACGTTTCATGTGCACTACAAACTATATAATAGCTTGCATAAGAAGATTTTATGTTTGCATCTACAATCAAGTCACATCGCGCAACAAGCTCTCTTATAACTAAGGCTTGATAAGATAACATTTTGTCGTCAGCACTCATATATGATATGCAGTTTCAGCTTGGAAAAAATTACTTGTAAAAAAAATGATAACGGCAAACATTGCAGTGCACGTATTTTTAAATCATGTTGCGCTTATAGTTGTTATTGTCGATTGGAGTTTGTTTACTTTAATATCATTTTGCCAAACTATCTTCACCTAGATCATCTATCGAGTAATTACTGGCTGATAATTATTCTTTATCAAGGTACTTTCGAACATAAATGAATTTTTCTGATGGTTCACAAAAAGAACTTGTACAAAACAGCGTTTCAACTCGTTTTTTTAATGCCACCTATTTCTGCTAGACACTTAACGCACTTGTTTCATTGAAAACGCTACAAAGCAGATCGAGAATGTGTTTTGACGAATGCGTTTAATCTTTCTAAAATTTATTTTTTTTCTTCATAATCTTTGGTAACCGTTTCTATAAGATTTTCCAGGACTTCCTGTCAGATCGCTAAGCCCATAAGGAATTCCTAAAATGGCTCCATATGAGTTTTCTGACGGCAATATTGCATGAATTTTGAACACTTTACTAATAACTTAAACTCCGATTTTTACGAAAAGTTCTTAGAGACTATGCGTTATCTTATTGCTCTATCACAGAAACCCGCGAGTTTGTAGAGGTGATTAAAGACGAAATTGTTTTCTTCAGTTGGAAAATAAGAGCAGTAGTTTGAGTCGTCCGAAAACAACTCGAAATTATTTTTTTAGTGATAACGTATTTATCCTCATTGATAAACATTATTTAAACATTCATTGGGTTTATTCTATTGTAGCTGGTAAACTAGTTACTTGCTTTGATTTCAGACTTTTACAATAAATAGAATCTACTCTGATCGATTAAATATTGTTTAACGTGGATAATAAAATGAATTTAGCAAATATTTCTGATTGCAATTTCTTTTTCCAACGTATAGTTTTTAAGTTCGCAATTCAAAACAAAAGTGCTATATGACACGAATTGGTTATACATTCGTGTATATCTAGTCCATCGGGCAAGATATTGTGAGGGTGTGGATGTGATTTTAAAAAGGAAAAAACATCTTCTCTCGATACAATCAAGAATGTCCTCAATTTGAGTTATATAAATTGAAAAATACTTAGCAAAAGTCGAAAACGTTTTTGCTAATAAAACATTGTTTTCCTGTGTATGAAATGAATAGCAGTGATCAAGTTTTACTTACCTCCATCTATTCGATGTTTCGTTTTGTCGTTCAGCAAATGTCAACAAACGTCAAATTGCAAAGTTGAGGCATTGAGTTATATACGATTACAAACTTTTTTTTTCTTATTATTCATCGTCTGTCTACACACTGCGAGAGCAAACTATTTAAAAGTGTGTCCAGGCAAAAGGAAGACCCACTAGGAGAGTATAACGGAAATACAAGGAATAACAGCAGAAACGATATCCTATTGAAAGAATAGCTCTATCTATATCAATGAATATAGAAACATTGATATATTAGGTTTGGGATGCAATTCTCTAAAAGAAAATTGACGAATAAATCATATTCCGTTTTGTACAATTCTATCAACGGTACCAAACGATAAATATCTGCTGCTCTAAAGTTTCATTTACGTTAAGCTCGCCATACATTTATAAAAAAATTCAGTAATTTACTTGATTTCTATCCTGAATTATGATTGTTGAGGGTTTGTGACTTTAGTTTTCTGTTAAAATGCTGTCTCTACGAAACATTCGAAAAATATCCATTTATCACGCACGTTGTCATCTTTTGAATTTTGTGACTTAAATATCTCGTAAAAGGATTGACCGATTTGCGTAAGAAGACAAGTTGCTTGCATGTTTTAATACTAAGGTACTAGAAGACTGAGTCTGAATGTTTCGTCATGGAAAAATGGAATATCTCAGTCAAATGAAAGCTAAGCCCTATGAGAATATGGAATTAGTTTTTATTATACGAACGCTCGTTTTTTGTATCAATTTTACAAATAAAATACGATTCAAACTCACATATATAAGGAATTAAAGACAGTATATATTTCATTCTGTTTCGTCGACCGTTTATTAACTCTTTTGCAAATCACATTGTCTTAAAAAACGGCGAACAGAACCATTCTTCTCTATAGTTTTATGAGTTTTATTTAGTTCTAAACATATTCCTAGGCACTAAAAAGGACACCGAGTCAGAACCAAAAAAGAGCACTTTACATAAATAGAACCAGAAAATAATTCTGTTCGATACTTTCTTGTAGATAGTACTTTTCTGTTGAGAAATGGAAAATCTAGAATCAATATTTCAAAGGTAGAAACTAGAACAATATTGTTGAATCTCAAGGCTATACAAATTCTTTCGCAACTTTGAAAATAATAGCCATCATGTGGCATTTCATAGATAACTATCCGGTAATAATATAGCCTATCCAGTTTACTCCTCTAACTATTGTACTTCTGAATTATTGCAATAAATAAACAGTAAGAATTTAAAATTCAATAGTTTTCTGTTTAGCTAACATACGAAAGGGTGATTGTGTTTTGAAATGAATCAATTTATTATCTATCTCTTATATCATGTAGGAATTAGCGAACAAATATTAAAAAAAAGAGGAGACAGCATTATTACCATTTGAAGAAAGCTAAACGATTAATTATGCTGTGATTGGATTTTTCCGGATGCATGATGATCGAAGATTTCTGAATGACTGATGATTATAGATGATTAGTAGCTTAACTGTTCAACGACAGCACACCATGATTATATATATGACCTGCTTCTGGAGGAATATATTGCTGATTAATATTTGCTTGTGCCATTCGCTCGTTTGAAAACCGTGAAATATTACTTTTTATATGTGATGCATGTTAGACAAACAGTGATCAACCTATGGGAAGACATCTCCAGTACGACTCATTGAAAAATATTCGACCTTCATACAGTTGATTTGTTCTTTTGAAAATTTGCCTTGATGAGTCATCGATTGGTGATGTGTCGTCAAAGTAGAAGAAAAAGTTGTGCAATGACAGTTCTGTTTATAAAGTAACACAGCCACGGAGTAACAGAATCTTCAATTTTATATAAACGGCTACTGAAAATGTCTGCATTACACAAGAAATCTCAAGTTATTATTGATTTAAATAAAATATTAAATTATGAAGATACTACAGAAATAAAACGCATGGAAACTGAATTCGAATCGAACGGTTGGTGTTTTGTTCTTCTACCAAATGAACTCATTTTGAATTCAAATTTAACCAAAAAACTGTTAAAGTTTTTTGAATTTTACGATGCTAAGAGTGTATTTTCGCAACGGCAGCAAATTTATGGCTATTCAAAAGTGAACCATAAAGAAGGCATCAAACTCTTGACTGGAAGTTATTTTGGTCAATTTGCAAGTAAAGCATTAGTACCAATAACACTTATACAACCATTAAATTATCTTTCACAAGTATTCGATGCTGTAACAAAACGTTTGATTGAACTTCTTGATCAGAATTCAGTATTTCAACAGGAACCATCTTTATTATCTCTCATTGAACGTGCTGATCTTCCTTTACAAGATGAACATTTTGGTATGCTTGATATTGTAAACTATTTCAATGTAAAAAGTGGTTTTCAACCACCTAAAGATGGACAAACGACTGAAGAAGTTAATTGCGTTCCACATTATGATCCAGGTCTACTTTCAATTAGTATTCTATCGACGCATGAAGGACTTCAGTTGAAAAATCTGATCAGTAATGAATGGGTAGATGAACCTTTGGAAACGAATATGGGTGTTATATGGTTAGGAGAAGCAGCATCTCGAATAACAGAAAATCGTCTTAAAGCAGGTATTCATCGAGTTATTTATCCTCAAGTATCAAAATCTCGACTTACAATATGGTATGAATTATGTACAATTGAACAATTAAAAAATCTAAGTACTGAGAACAAAAATGAAGTAATGAATAACGGAACTGTTACATTTAAAAATCTTCCTTGGTTACCTCCAATGACTGTTTCGTCTGGTGAAACAAAAATTGATTTTTTGAAACGAGTTGAAATATCAGCTGGTTTATCAATGAGTAAAACAGGTCCGCCGACTTATCAACTTGAAAAACATGTCATTACATACCCAATCACTGGATGGAAAGATCGCATCAAGAATATGTTGATGTATGCAATAAATGTTTTCGCGAGTGTTCAACAGAAGAATTAATTAGATCCGTAGTGTAGAGTTCGAAATAAATGTTGTTGCATTTATTTTAAACATCCCCATGTTGCGAATACCGGATCATTTTTTGCGGTAAACCGCGGTATTTATCCGTTCTGCGGTAATGGGAGCCGGTAACCGGACCGGTAAAACCGCGGTTAACCGCCGATTTTCATGTGGTTTTTATTACATGGGATCTCAGAAGCATCGCAATCGAAATAATACTTAATACCAAACTTGTTTTCTTCTTTTTTCTGAAGTTTAAAAACTTGATAACTGAAATGAAGATGGATATATTGTGATCCATTAGAATGGATGGAAAAAGGCAGAAAGGAAAAATGTCGAAAGGGAACAATATCGAAAATAAGAATATTGAAAATAAGAATATGAGATGAACATGAGCATGTAAGATTGGATTGAGGGTGAGGGAGACTTGTACTTCAATATACTCTCGTTTTCAGCATTTCTATCCATCTGCATTTGTATCAATTTTGTTTTCGATATTTTTATTTTCGACATTTTTCCCTTTCGATATTTTTCCTTTCTGCCTTTTTCCATCATACCATCCATTATAATGATTGCATTGTCTTTTTACGGGCAACAGGATTAGTGGCGTACCCAGGAAATTATGGGTGGGAGGGCGCTGCCCCAGTGTCTTTAAACACTGCTTCCACAATAGTTCATCTTTTACTGAAAATTCAACCCAGTTTCCTAATTTTCTGATTCCTACAGAGCGACGTAAAACAATATGTATATTCTTTCATTGAGTAGATTATGTGAGCAAGAATAGACAAAAATGCGAGTGAACAACCCAGGTCGAGGTTTACGGAGTCCATATACGGTCGTAAACGGCCGTATACGATCGTTTGTTTTTCCTCCGTATATGATCGTATTTCTCCGTATACGGTTGTAAACGATCGTGCTTGTTCGACCTGGAAAACCATAATTATTTCAAAAGTAATTTAGTGTTCTTGGACGTTGAGTTGCGAATGCATCATTTATATTTTCATAATCAACAAGTATAATTCTTTCAATAACCCACAAAGAAAAATTACTTAAACTAGTATCTGACATACAGGATGAATCGCTTATTTTTACTCGTTTTCGTCAGGTCGCTGTATTTCTACGGAACGTCAGTAGTTTTTAATTTCTATATGCTTTGTCATCGCATTGATTACGTTATCTAACTGTATAGTTTTTGTTTCATTTATTTGAGGGCTGGCAAAGATCCAGAAAAAGTCCACTTTACCCAAAGTCCTATGAAAAGTCCCTCACCCTCAACCTAAAGTCCTGCCATAGGACCTTACTGGTCGCGACAGCTGTCCGCGGGACTTTGGGTACGATAAGTAACATTTTCTCGGAACTTTGCCACTGATGATTTATTTCGTATCTTAATAAGAAAGAGTGTCAATTTCGAGAAGCACGCTAAAAAAGGTTTTTGTTTCTATGCAATTTCTAGATGTTTTCCTCAAATAATGCGAGTCATTATTAAGTATTGGACAATGGAACATTTTTAACTTGATATAGCTTGATAGAGAATTCATTTTCTATAAAAAAAATCCATTTTCCATTCAAGTTATCTCTCAGTTTGAATGAAAATTGAGTTAATTTCTAACCATTCTTTTTGATAAAACTTCAGCTATTAATCCTTGTCGAGCAAAGTATAGTCACGTAATCATAGCAATTTTTTCCAGTAATATATAGTTGAACAGAGCAACGTTTACTGTATTGATTCATTTAATTTTAATTTAATTTAGTTATAGGGCTTTATAGGTAAATTTGAGATCATGCGAATAGTATCGAAAATCTAGTGGTGCAAAAGCGTCTAAAACTTCAACAGTAAAGTTTAGTTTTCTCTTTCAATTTAAAACAGTTTCATTTAATACTTTGTGCAACCTTAAGTTGGACGCATCTCTTTCATCTAAAATTATTTTTGTAACAATCGGATTTGATCAGAGTGAAATGTGCGAGTGCAAAAATTGTATTTAATCAGTTATAGAGATGTTGTCGCATTCTTATCAAGATGCGAAAAAATCAAATGAGAACCACCGGGAAGTAAAGTAGTCAGGGCTCTACCAAATCATATAGAAATTCAACACTACTGATGTTTCGTTGAAATACAACAAACTGAAGATAACTGGTAAAAATAAGTAAATTATCCTGTACTATTACGCACAGTCATTTTGATGAGTTTCACTTTGTTGAATGTTATTTCTGTTATAGTGAATGATATTAGGAGTATATCATATTGGTGCCACTAGCTGATAGAATTTCGAACAATCTTTATATGCAAGTAAATCGAAAAATTTCAAAGTTTTTATAAAGCATTTTTTCTTATCGGTGGGTGGGCAAAGTTCCTCGGTGGGAGGGCAGCGCCCTCCCTAACCCTCGCCTAGATACGCCACTAAACAGGATGCGCACGTAAATCTCATTAATAAACTTGCTACAACCTAATTAAGGAAAAGTAAGATGGTGTTATTGAATCGCTCACAACTATAAGACGATGACTGTGATTTCAAATTTGGGGTGTGGGTGGGTGTGTTTTAGCATACTACGACCGGTTTCGTCCTTACTAAAAGGTTTCATAAGGTAGCTTACATATTTTCAACTATTCGAAATGGTCCAGAGATCACGAATAAGTTATTTGACCTGAGATACATATCTAAGTATTTCGAGTGGAAATTCTGGGTGTAGGTGTGGGTATGATAAGCAACTACAATACAGATTGTATTTCATAATTGCAAAGTAATTATCACGTGGCAAAGTATTAGTATAGGGCAACCTCATGGGAATCCTACCACTTTTTGGGAAAAGTTTTTCTTCTCAATTTTTTTCGGGGGAATGACCAAACAGAGCTAGAAAACGTGTTTCATCAAAAACAAATGGTAGCCTTTCTGATAAAAATTATGATTTCTAGGTCGTTTTCTCGGTAGATATCGTTATTTTGAAGAGCTCTACTCGGATCGAAAAATCTGACACAAGATCTTATGAAACCAATACAAGATCTTGGAGTATGGGCGACATATTGCAACAATCTGACAAAAAATCGTAGTTTCTGAGATCTTAGATCAAGTCGCCGAATCAGATTTTTGAAAGATCTTACACATTAAGAAGATCTTTCAAGAATCTGATTTTGCCAACCGTGTCCAAGAACTGAGAAATAGGAATTCCTAATCTGCCGAGGAATTGTTAGTGCAACTGTGATAATTCCTACAGCAAATAGGAATCAACCATTGGTTCCCTCACAGTTCCACCATTCATGAAAGTCGCGATATTACTCTTTTTTTAAATAATTTGTGCACGGAACTATTGATTCTCACAATTTTGTAGGTGAAGATAAGCCTAAGAACAAAAATTATTTTGAATATTCCATATATTTATTTTTAGTATGCAATGAATTGTAGGGGAACTGAGAGGGAATTCCTAATTCTCAGTCCTTGGATACCTCTCGTAAAACCAGCAAAATTCTTCAAATAATTGACATGTACCGAGAAAACGACCTAGAAGTCACAATTTTTATCAGAATGGTTACCATTTGTTTTTGATGAAACACGTTTTCTAGCTCTGTTTGGTCATTTCCGCGAAAACAAAATTACGAAAAAACCCTTTTTCCAAAAAATGGTAGGATTCCCATGGACTTACCCATTGATTACAAAACCAAAATAATGACGCATAAGAAATGAGAATGTAGAGTAAAGAAGTTATTCATTCAATCGGTGAAGAGTTTTTTTTTAAATACTCGAGAAAATCCACGCAATAGTATAGATGCAGAAGTATTGCAAGGGTGTGTGTTTGACTTCGCTAATATGATTGGGGTTGGTTCTAAAATGAGAATTTTTAATGCATCTGTAAAAATGAGTGTGACCAACACACAGATCGATATTTAATCCTCATTGACTTCACCCACACATTTCCACATCAATGTTCGTGTCCATCACATTATTTCTGGTGTGTGAGTACCTTATGACGGCTAAACATGTACCATCGATTATATCAACTACTTGAGTTTTACGAACGAATTTTGTTGAAATAAAAGTAGTCTTTTTCATTTAAAAAAGAGAAAACAGCTCGCTCCTTATTATATTCACCTATGAAAGCAGTTGTTTGTCGTAGCGGAACATCAATATTTTTAGTGGGTAGACTTAGCCACAATTGTTTCGGAAGGTAAAAGAGTTTAAAACTTTCTGTGACACTTGATTTCATTTACTTGACTCGTTTTTATTTTCAAGTTGATAAACAACGATCAGAAACTGAAATGAACTGCATGTCCCTTGTAATAGTATCTTCACTTACCTTTGATATTTGCAGAAATAGCTCAGTTTATGTTTGACTCAATTCGATTTACTCTAGTAACATATATTTATGAGTAAGTGAGTGATAGCATAATCCAGTTACACCGGGTAACGGCTTTAGTAGCCGTAACTAGCGTACATTTCGATCCAAATCAATCGAAAAACTCTGGCGCATCTCATCCGGCGAAGTGACCTTTAGGATAATGACTTCGTTACCCAAGCGATATAACTGTATGTTAGGGTAATGAAGTTGTTACCCAAAAAGTCATTACACCAAAACAACTCAGATTCCTCAACTTTTAACATATGGTTATAGGTTAGGGTAACGAAGTCATTACCCGAAAAGTCACGAGGGAAGGTGATTACTCCTGGTAGGAAAGGCAAGGTGAATATGCCACTCGATGCACTTGCACATTCTAGCGGATATTACGCCGTTTAACTCTCGTTACCCTGTGTTAGGGTATTATGATATCTATGGAGTAAGTAATGAATAAAATTTCTTCATTGCCAATCAATGAGAAGTTAATATCATCCCATGTATCATAAATCAAAATTTTACTTTTATTATCAAGAAATCTCTGTGTTTATGGTAACCTCTAAGCACTAGAGTAGTTTGTTTATCAAAATAAAAACAGGAAACTACCAAAATGAAGTAAGAAATGAATAAAAAAAGAAATATGTCGTACAGATGTAGTTCGAAATCAAAGGCACATTTAGTGTACTTGCTATAAAGAGAATGTGGGTGTTGGCTCTCACTTTCATTTAGAACCCCACTCATACCTATACAATTTATGTATTGTAGAATCATTGAATGAATTACCATAGTTTGCTGCCATACAAAAATAAACTTTATATCAACTTGGATCTGTAGGAATTCATGTATTTATTACTATTTTCAAATAGTTAACTGTCATCAACAAATCATCCATGTTTTTTCTTGTTGAGTAAAATATAATTTTTATTTTTCTGATCTGGTTTAGTAATATTCACCCTTTCGATTTTGTTTCATTCAAGTTCATTTTTAAAGTACTATTTCGAATAAAAAAAATTAGTCGTTGTTTTTAAGCAGCCAGTCAGTTCGGTTTCGTGTTCAGTGTGTACCAAAACCGCCAACACTGACAGAAAATGTATTTCGCGATTAATGAAATAGCTCGATTCACGAAGCATATATGAATCCCATGATTTCTGATCTCAAGCAGTACTGTAATCCCAGATCGTGGCGGTACGGCGGGAAACGGCCGGAAAACTCCGGAAATCGCTGTAAGGTGGAAGCAGTATTCCGGCTGGAAATTCACGGATTTTTTCCGGTAGATTGTGGTTAGCTTCCAGTGCTTTCCAGCAGGAACCGGACAATAAATCCTCGGGAAAAACTCCGAAAATTTTCCGACCGGAATACTGCTTCCAACTTCCAACGACTTCCCATGTTTTCCTGCGGAATACGGTGATTTTTCCGTATCTTTCCGGTTGGTTCCTACAGTATTCGGTGACCGAAACGATTGACCAGGGAAATTTTAAACAGTTAACAGTGTAGTTAAATTGAATGCCGCCAGAACAGAATCTCTTCTAAAAAAAAATAAGACACTACATTTGACGACAAGCCGATATCGACACACGTTCTCCCACGATAGTTGCAAATGATTCATGACCAGTCACTTTCAGCTTCAAGCGAAAAACCAAAATTGCATATTAAAGAATCAAAATGCTTTTCTCTTCTATTATATACTCGACTATTTACTGAAGTATTGGCTGACTCTAGGGGAAATTCTGCCAATGTAGTTTGTAAACCTTTCCTGTTTGACTTCTTAACTAAGTTAGTGACTTTCATTGGACAAAACAAAGAATTAGTGTGTTTTAGAGTATAAAAGAAAGAACTCTGAGTATTTAGTGAATTTTTCGGATGCAATAATACAAGATCGGTTAAGTATAAAATTCATTTAAGCAAGATGTTGTACAACTACCTGAGAAAATTGCTGATACTCTTTCAATAAAATCGTTCAAAATTTATATTTGCCGCAGTGAATAAATTTTAATAGTTTTTTAAGTAGACTTTATTTACTATTTTATTTGGCATAGTCAAAGCCAAAAGTGCGAAAAATTACACATATTCTCATTCACAATGATGTACAGATATATGACGAAGCTTTCGACGAGACACTAAATTTCTTGAATCGTTCTTCGACACACATATCCTGAACAAAAATTTGACGTCCATAGTGATGTATCCTTAGTAATAGTTTTATTTCTTCGAAGAATAGTATATTGCTACATTTTAACATCTATATGTTATTTGTGCAGCTTCTACAAAGAAACAGTTTGAATTGTACAAAGACCCGATGATGATTGATACAGCTCATAGGAAAACAAATAAAGAAATAAAATAAATAAGAACACAAATGAATATCCGAATGGCTACAAGAACTGAGTAAACGTAGAATCAAAGATCAGTATTCTATTTGTTTTGTTCAGTTTACTGTTTCTCTGTTTTCTGCTTATGTGCTTGCCATGCTTTATCAGTACCATGCAGACGATCGAGTATGCCTAACAGCCCGAAGTTGGCTGTAAATTGTGAATGATGAAAGTCATGAAAACTGGGATTCGCAAGACCAGTACTAAGTATACCGGGTATAAGATAACCACAATGATGATTGATGGTACCTGCGACAGCAATAACAATCCAAATCCACGTGGTAAGTAGATGAGAACGAAATAACACAGGACCTGCGATGACAGACGTCATACTGGATACGATGAATTCAATCGGATGAGAATATTCTGAAACAATGCCAATCGGTGCACGAAAGTAATGATGTTGCTTGTGTATCCGTTCATATATCACTGGCAGATGCTAAAGATAAACGAAAGATAGAATTAGTGTTCAATATAAAGATATGTAAGGTAAAATAATTATTTAGCATTGTTTCTTACAAGAAAAAGATGGCTGTAATAAAAGACAACTTCAGTTGCAATAATAAAGCCAGCTAATTCAAACAGGATCTGATACCTAAGACATATAATTTAACGAGTGCTGAAATATGCAAACAAAATATTGTGTTATAATATTACCATGGTGGTAATGACCGATGCCAAAGTATACCGCGGCGCATCAGCAACGGATAAGTGAGTATGAGTGCGGGAAGCATAATAAACATTTGATTGAACAACACCGTTTTTACGCATAATTTCAAAGATTTGACATCTACATCAATATTCTGAAAATAAATTTGATTAGTAGTTGATTGAAAAAGAAAATGAGCGTTGCTATTACCTTTTGTATCTTGAATCGATATGCTTGTTTTGGAAAGAGAACATTAGTATAGAGTAGAAGAAGACCATTGTAGATCCAAAACGTGACTTGATGGATTGCAAACGTACCAATACTAATTAGTATCGGATCCGAAAAAGTATTTATTTCGAAACCTAACATGTTGCTCATGCGCTGACACTTTCTTATTTACTTATCGTAGCCTATTTTTATGTAAAATGATATGCTTCTTCATTGTGGACATATTTACGAGAAGATAGGAGCGAATAAAAAAAACATCAAGATAGAGGCATGAAACAAAACTAAATGACAATGTGTCATGAGGGTGTGAGCTAGGATAAGACTCAAATATATACTCGAACTCTTCTTCTAGGTGTAGAGAAGTGTTCTATCAAATTTGAGTGATTTATCTCGATGCAACAAGAGCTATACGTTGGTGATAATGATAGCTTTTTTTAAGGGTAACATTCATCTCGAGTTTTCCTCAAATGCTAGCTGAAATTAATAAGTAGTTGACAGTAAATGGCTCCCTCAGTATTGTATGAATATATCTTTCAATTTTCATATTTTCAGACTGAAATGTCTAAAGAAAATTCAGCGTTCTATTCTCTACAAAAACATATTCAAGTGAATGCCACAGAAGTTGAACCAAACAAAGTATTATAGCACTACAACAAGCATCTAATATGATCAACTTTCAAGCACAAAGTACGGTTTTCTTGTATTTATATTTCGATGCTGAGCTCAAAAAATTCTCACAACAAAAATATATAATTTAAAAATAAGTCATTCTTTTTTCAAATTCTTAACAGACAGTGTTTGCTCATCATTATTTTCTTAAAATGCTTATTTATTAATTTAGTCAAAAATAATTCCTTTGTTGAAAAATCTATAGAAGTACGTTGGTCATTCACATTTCTACCTATACTTATCTATCTATCTATCTATCTGTCAATGTACAGGAGTATTTCTTTGTTGATCAAAGTCCAGCGATATTATCAATAAGATTTGTCGTGTATGCCCAGGTGAATGAATCCTACGACGAATCCTATCGGATCTGATGGGATCCTATCACCCAACAGAATCCGATGGGATTCCGGGTTACGGATTGACTGTCGGCTC
>OENM01000528.1:22460-32661 GCA_900239745.1 Rotaria magnacalcarata
GTGTGGGTGTGTGGGTGTCGATGATTCTCAAGTATGACGATGTTTAAAAAATTTTGGTTGTTTGGCATTCGTACCTGTACCATTCGTTATAGTTGAATTTGATAAAATTCAAGAATCTGCTCCTGGTTTAATAAATAGTACGAATTTTGTTTTACTTGAGATAATTTTATTACATGTTCCCATGTATGTTTTAGATTTTGTTGATTACTTCGAGGATACATTTCTTGGTCGTGTCATTCGTAATAATCGTCGTCGTGCTCCACGTTTTTCAGTTAACATGTGGAACTGTTTTTCACGTTTAGATGAAGAACTTCCACGAACAAATAATTCATCAGACGGATGAAATCGAGCCATCAAAGTAGGATCAATTATCTTATTATTTTATATTAGAGATCGCAAGTTTCTTTTTAGAATTCAGCTCGTGAAAATCCTTCAATATATGAATCAATAGCAAACTTACGAATCGAACAACACTCAAATCTTATCTTAGCTGAACAATTAGAGGCTGGTGTCGTAAAGACACGAAAACGTATTAAATACGAAATACTTAATGAACAGCTCCAACAATTGGCATCAAATTTCTATTTATTACCCAGAGACATATACTTCAAAAGAGCAAGAGCTCTATTCAATTTTTGACAAAAATTTATATCTCTTCAAATAAAATAAGCTTTGTGTATGTATATTTATTTTATGTTTGATAAGAGGCTCAATTGTCGGGTGTTCAACTGTCGGGAGCTTAACTGTCGGGGACTCAACTGTCGGGTCACCGTCGTGTGTTGTACACATTCATATTCATGTCCCCATGTTTTCTCTGAGCATCAATACCTGAGTCACAACAACAGACGAGAAGTAACAAACATACTACAATGCATCTAATAAGACATGATCAGTCAGTCTGACAACAAAATGAATAATCGATCAATCGAAAACGTTGCCAATGAACAATACTATAATAAAATCTTTCACAATTTTCTATATTTAAGTTATTAATATTCTTTCGAACTCACTATTTATTAACTCCTAGAAGCGTTCTTATTTTTTTTTCCTTTCTAGTTACTCGATGTAGGTATCATTTTTGTAATTTTCTTTGAGAGCTCAGTATCGAATAAGAAAAATTGGATAATGTTCGATCTCTGATCCATCAATGATTTCAGATCATTCGCTCCTGTACCAAACCATTTAAAAACACGATTTGAAGATCCGATGAACAATGGATTATAATGGCATTAATAAAATCTTATTTTGATAAGATTTTCAGCATCAAAAGACAGATTTCTTTCGATTTAATCTAATTTAATCGGTTATTGCAATTGAAAATTTAATAGGGACGTCAAGTTATATTTTATTTTTATTTTCTTTTTGATTAAATGAAATTATCTGGAAATTAACTGGAAAACGACACTTGTATAATCTTAGTAATCAGTTAAAATAGATTACCTCATTCAATCCTGACATTTTCTCGCTCTCAACACAAACACAAAAACCCGATTGAACGTATTAAGTAGAGTTAAAATCAAATGGGATTTGTTGTTTTGGAGACTGAGAATTTCATTGTAACCAGATTGCAATAGTGCTTTGATAATCAATTCTTTATTTCATTTTTAATCGTTCTTTATCGAATTTACATGTTTTGAAAGAACATCTAGAGTGTAAGTTGTAAGACAAGGTTTTCACTGAATTCTCACGTATCCTACCCCATCCTGTCCACTGCAAACGTTACAGTTATTCAAAATCCACATTCGCATAGAAAAACATCAAACCGTACTCACAACAGATACCAGAAACGAATCTACGATAGTGGTACCGACATAAATAAATATATTATATTCAAACTATTAGAAATCTTCGCTTCATCTATTTTTGATTAACTCGACAAGACTAAATGATTTATGTGAGCTTCAAATATTAGCATCGATGAGGGTACACTAAAACATGCTTTGTTTTATACGGCTAGTACGGTTTTATTCTCACCCAACGTGTTGCTGCTTTGAGTGCATCATAACCCAAGGTTCAAGAAGAGTGTTTAAACTACTTAATTGTGTTACTTCAATGTGCATTAAATCCATGATACTTGAAATGACGATTACTAAATTCTCCACTGATATTATATGTCTCTACAGTTCTCTGTACCAATAGTGGAGCTAAATCCCGAATCTGAGATGAATAACCTATGTGATTAGTAAATTCGCAACAGACATTTTCTATACTGCTAATTGGCTGAAATTAAATTTTCGAATCACTATTTATTTTGAAAAAAACAAACAATGAAATTCCAGATTAAAACACACAACAAAATTATTTCCGCATTTCAACCAGAAATATTTTCCGTATTTTATGGTATTTTTTTTATGCACTGTTGCTTCCCCATGTAAACACAAAACGGCTAGAAATCACATGAGTAATCGGTTATAATGGCACTATTATATATACTCAGATTCAAAAAGATGAAGTCAAATGAAATCTATCTTTAGCTCGAAAAATCTTATTAAAATTCATTATAATAGTACCATTATGATCGAGTTTTGAGCTTTCTTTTTTTGCATGGGAGTATCTATGTTGGCTTTTTTCTAATTTTCTGTAAAGCATATCAGTTTAAAACTCGTGGGATAATGTTAATTTTGGTCATATTTTTATCTTCAAAAAAAAAGATCTTTGTAGTGTTGCGTAAGTTTACTGTTTATCTGCTTTTAGATACTCGACTCAATCACAAGAGATTGCTGTTCTACGTCACGGTTATGTTGCAAACTGAAAATTATAGAGTAATCTTTAAAATGCGTTTTCAGAGTATTACGATTGTATCCATAGTTTTTTCATTATTCTCTTAAAGTTTCCGTTTTCTAGCGAAGATGATCCAGAAATGGCAACTCCGTAAGAACCTTGTATATTTTGCATTTTGAAACGAGTAGGATGTACTAGACGAGATTCTATGAATTCCCTCGTGTAAAATCGATAAGATAAAAGCTTTAAAATATGGTAGTAACATTTGATCTTATCACTACTGCTGTTGAAACATGTACGAATTATGCTGTGGTCGTCAGTATTTTTTTAATCACTTGTAATTTAACGCTTGTCCTACTCAAACATTTTCAATGGGGGTATGACAGTGTAGTTTTAGTTCCTATCAAAAGAACTGTTCAGGTGGTTCTTGAGATCTGATCTGAACTTAGATCTGAGAACTGTTACACCCCTAATTTTCAAAACAAAGGAACATTTGAGTATGAGATTTTCTATGAACAGTTCAACGTTCATTCTGGTACTGTAGAATCCTCAGATAGCACAATCGTGACAACCGTAGCAAGTAAAAGGCTAGAAAAAATTAATATTATTTGAGTTCTACTCAAATATGATGCACACTAAGAAGTAAGATTATCGACATTAGAAAAGTCATGAAATCATGTCAGAAAGAAATTATCATACTTTGAATTCATTCTAGTTGGTGTTCGCTCTTAGGACTTCGATTCTTTATTGATATTAAAACTAATACATTTAAGAGAAATGTAAAAAGTGACTGAATAGAAGGTATTCCTACGGGTACACCGACAGTTGAGCGCCCGACACTTGAGCACTCATTGATTAATTGTAGGTAAAAAAATATCAATATTCGATCACTTAATTCAATTCAAGACTAATGAACAGAAACATGCGACATCTTCCAATGAGATTGATCACATGCTATTAAACATCTTCATACTAATCCGTAAGAAAGGGAATAAGATTTTGAACTAAATCTTTTTATATTTATACATTGAATTAGTGGTATATCTAATTAGATTATTATAATTATATAATGTCAATTGTTAAATCCTCAAAAAATAGGGATCAACTTCTTTTTGATGACTTTCGCTACGGACGTGACAAGAAATCTCAAACCATCTGATGGTGCTGTAAAAACAATTGTGGAGATCGTGCGTGTTTCGATGATGCAATATATATCAACGCCAAATATCATATTTATGCATCTAATCTTGAAGAAACAATAGCTTATTCTTTCCTTTTTAGCATTCGGTACGACAAAACCCATCGACATATAAATCAATAAAGGACCCAGGTTGATCAAAACGGACTCGTTTACAGTCTGTTTGTCGATGGTAAACGATGTCAAAACGGTATATTTACGGCAGTAAATAGGCCGTATTTACCCGTAATACCTGGCGCAGTAATACGGCACCGTAAACGGGACTGAATTTTCATGGTTTACGGCTGTTTGTGCTCCGTACTCTCATGATAATACGGTCCGCATTACTGCGCCAGATATTACGGCAAACTTTCGCCTGTAAAATAGTCGTAAAGTAACCGTCAATGTCCGTATACGGACCGTACTGTTCGACCTGGGGACTTACAAATGGAACAGCACACTAGTTTAATAATGGCTGAACAATTACAAGCTGGACTTGTGAAAAAGTTAAACGAATAAAATATGAACTCTCGGATGAACAATTACAACAGCTTGTTGCTTCTTTTGATTTAATAACAAGAGAAGTACTCTTTAAACGAGCAAGAGCTTTCTTCTATTTTTGATATAAATCTGATTCATTCAAATAAAATTATTTTCTTGTATTCTGTAATCACTTGTTTAATGGGCGCTCAACGGTCATGTCACCATTCCTACGAGAAATCCATTGGAAATCGTATGATTTGAAGAGTTTATGAAATGTTAGAGGAAAAAGTGTTTATTATTAATCATGCTAGCTATAAAAAAATGTTGTTGTTGATTTTAATCGAGCTCTCACATTATTCTTCGTTATATGTTCAACATGGAATTTTGACACTGAACAACTTATTTTTTAGAAAGACTTTTGCTGTGACACGGAAGAATGTCATCCGACATTAACTTTGATTTAATCTGTGGCCATCTTACACCTGTCATTGTACCAATTCAAATAGTACTTGGAATTGTAACAAATATATTTAATGTATTTGTTCTTTCAAGGCAGACCTTGCTACAAAGATCACCATGGACCCACTATTTTCTTGCAATAGCTGTGACTTTTATATTGGTGCTGCTGATTGAACCGGAACTTCAATTTATGGACAAATACCACTTGTTTTCTCCGTATAGTACTCTAGCTGACTGCAAGTTATTACCCTATCTTCTTACATTAGTGGCATTCTATATAAGTATGCTTCTAATGTTTGCTACGTGTGATCGTTATTGCAACTCATCGGTATTGATTGGTTTTCGCCGTTGCAGTTCAGTCATTATCGCTCGTCGAGCTATACTTATCCTTACAATTTTACTTCCTATCATCGTGAGTTCAACCCTGTATATCAACGATGATTGTGGCGGAGTTTGATTGTCGTACACTGATACTGCCTCAACGATTCTGACTATATTTCAAGCTACTATGGTAATTGTTGGTCTGCTTACAATTTTTAACATAAATAGTCAGAGAAATCGAGTTATGCCAATGTTTGACACAGTCAGTCAACAGCGTCGTACTGAAGTTCAACTTGCACGATTATTATTATGTCAAGTAGTGAATTATCTCATCTTTTCCTTGACTATTAGTATTTCCTACACATTTACTGTGACAGATTCTAACATGCAAACGACATTATTTGGCTTTATTATAAACGTATGCTCGTTATGGAATCAATTTTTTCATGTTACAACCTTCTTCTTATACATTCTCACGGCAAATGTATATAGACGTGAATTGATACGCATAATGTATTTTTGTATCGATCGCCATCGTCGAAATCAAGCGCATACCAACACTGTCAGCATGATTCCTGCTGATGGACATTTAGCAACTGCACACTAACAAAAAAGAAGAATCATGAAAAACAGTAATAACCTAATGGATGTTTCTTAATAAGAATAACTTTATTATCGTCATGTAAAAAATGTTGTAATCATTTAAGATATTATTGCTTTTTATCATATTTCATTTAATAAACAACACTTGAATGTCACTAATAGAGGCTTCTATTTTACTCATCTACATCAAATATCAACCAATTGAGTAGTATTCGATAAGAAGGAGCTCTGTCAATTGTTTCGTAGCTTCTGTTTAGATTTTCTTAAAATGATAGTTTTGTTGAAATAACAGAACTAACTATTTATTCTTAATTGACAGAGTTCAGCTAATGATCACCATTGGTTGTAAAAATGAAAAGAAACTTCTAACATCACTAAAAGTATTCTTAGATCTGCACACTTGTATGAATCGAAATAGTATTTTCAAATAACGAGCTATTCTCTTACTGCACTTTACTGAATCTTCTGTTGTCATTATAAACTATAACCTACTTGATGATGATTGTATAAGCAGATATATCGAACCTCGCCGTATAGAACTTGATATCCTCTATCTGTATACACCCACGTCCTCAAGATAGCACTCGCTCAATGTTCTCTCTCCCACTATTATTAAAAATAGTAAAGTGAATGCGAATGGCAAATAAATCACTATTTCAACATATGGCATCCAACAAAAATCTTCGCATAAATTGTAAAAGGACTAAAGTTCGAGTCTGATCATGCACACAACGAGATGACTGCGTTTTTCATTAGTACAGAACGATTAAATCAACGTCACATATATAAGAACATTTGATTTTTCATTTTTTTTTCATTTTCTCTCTCTGTCTCTTCTCTAGGTCATTCCAACAAAATAAGTTTTGAAAATGGAAGCATTTTTTACATTGGTAATATTGATCACTATTAATTATGCATATTCAGCGCCGCTCCCCTCGGAGTCCAGCAGTGGCAATTCATCATTAAATGGTACAGTTGTTGTAGCAATTGTCGTACCTATATTTGTTGGTGCGGTGTTTATCATTTGTATGTATGCCTACTGTGTAGCAAAATGTAGTAAAAACAGAAGAATGAATGTTTACCCTTTATCCACAAAAATTGCTTTAACTGAACAAAATGAAATCCATGCACCCCCATCTTATAATGAAGTACCACCTTATGGTCAACCACCACCATATGAACCTCCACCACCGTATGCTATGTCAAGTAGTACATCAATGGAAGCAACTAACAATGTAGTTAATTCTTGAAGCGTAATTTGATACAATAGTTTTCTGACATAAAATCACTCATTAGCTGAATTATCATATGAAACAATAAAATAAAATGTGATTAGTATGATCATGTATCAACATGTTTTTGTGTACTCCAAAAAAATGAGTACACTCTAGATTCGGTCAGTGTGTCCGGCCGTTAACACGATAACTTTTGAAAGCCTCATCCAATTGTCATGAAATTTTGTACACATAATGATCTCATTAATATCTCAGTCGAGTTCGAAGATGAGAAAGATCCGTCAAGAAATGGATGAGTTATCGAAAAAATTGTCATTTTTGACTATACCATCCCTGAGGGGGAGTACAGGGATTTTTCAAAACAAAAATTTCTCTCAGAATTATCCACAACATATATAAATCGACTCAGTTTTTAACGCTGATTCCGAATCTGATACTAGTTTTGAACTAAATCGTAGCTTTCTAACGAAACATCGCCTGAAGACGGTCTCAAAATGCACAAAAACTGAATTCAGAACCCAAATTGCCNAGTTTCTCATGATAATTTTGGTGTTCAGACATTCTAGAATGACTCACATATCCCATGCACTTTTTGCAGTACACATAACTCTCGGATGAAATCCGAAGTTTCCACATTTATTTTATACTTACTAGTGTGTAAATTTCTGAATAAATTAATCTATTTTTATTTAAAATTGTTTTTCCATGAATATAATTTTTTATTCTAATGATTAAACCATCGCACAACACAATTACAGGAAATCGATATTTGTTATCTTCTATATTCAAGCATTGCTTACGTCTTTTGTCATGAAAAGTCAATTGATTTTGATAAAAACAAAACCTGCAAATGTTAGAATATTTAATATTTATTTGCTTGTTTTACAAATAAATTTCTTGAATTCATTTTTCCGATTAAGCAAAACAATTAAATTAATTTGTAATATAACATTTAAACTTCACTAGAATTGCATAATAATAACAAATTTCTCCAGTAAATATGATATTCTTAGTTGTGGCATAATGCTATAGAAATAACTCTATTCATACTTTTCTGCGGACAGAAATAATGTTGTTTTTCGAGTCTTTTTTTCTTCTTCTTCCTACATATGTCGTTTCAAGTTCACCGCTACACCAGTGCATACACTAGAGTCACCTGTACGTGTAGGTATACGCTGTATTTTAGTAACGTACGATATTAGTTAATTTTATTCGTTTAAGAATGTTATATTTCGATGGTGTAATGAATAAAAGTATTTGATGTTTTCTTTTATGATTCTCAGTGAGGACATAGCTAAAACTTGCCTTTTCCCAAGGTCAAATAAATACTTGTCGTAGACAATTTCAGTAACAAGTGATCACGCACACTGCTGCTGATCATAAACAGTTCTGTAACCCTGGTACGAAGAGACGTGTGATTCATTGATGATCAAGAACAATCCATCTGCCATTCTGAAATGAATATTAAAAACAAAGGATAAATCAACATAGTACTTCAATAAAATACAAGATTTACTTATATGTGCATTTGAATGTATTGCTTATATGCTATGAGGTAGAAAGGCATCTATAGCAGTACAAGCGAAAAAAGTAACAGAATAGAATGTCCTTTGTGACGTGCTCTTTTTAAAAATATTTGCACTTTTGGTTCTTAAAAAAAGAGTCCCTTGCTAAAACTGGCAATAAGAATAAGAAATGCTTTTTAGGGCTATGCTTGTCTAAAAAAAATACATTCCGTAAAACGTAATGGTGTGGGCGTTAGGGTCTTAATGAGAATATGGATATCTCAATTCGAATATTCTTCATATACATAGCTTAAATATCTGCCGAGTTATGCTTGGGTGACAACATCGTCTACGTGCTATATTAATACCATATTTACATAGATGACTGTTGATGGCGAGAGATATTTTCTTCAAGGACATTGAATCAGCAGAATATTTGCTCAAGGGCGAAATATCGATGACATAATTTTATGAGAACGAAAAGCGAGGGCATTTCTTAATGACCAATTCTTTGAAAGACACTCTAACATGTGATCGAGAAAAGAAAGAAAGAAAGAACAGAAGCGATTGAAACACAAACTCGTTTTTGTTTATGGCATATTGCAGTGTGGGTGTATCATTGATTCATTTTAAGTACACTATTTGTTGACATGTTTCTATGTATCAATGCGAAAGTCAACCACTTTTGATCTTGCAAGACAGGCATAAATGAAAATGGTACTAACTCTCTTTGTATTGAACGATAATCTTTCAACTCTGCACGATCCCAGCCATGCAAGTGTAAAACAAAGTCATATATTATCTGGTTTTAATGAGCACAATAGGAGATCAGAATCCTGAAATATATGCAATGGACCAGCAGACGGAAATTAGGAAATATTAGAATGCCAAAAAAATGAACATTGTTACATATGTTGGAGTTGTTTGCCTTCTATCATTGGAAACCAAACTGGTTTATGAGATTTACTTAAATAGTAGCTCTTTTTTTTTAAATTCCAAGAAAATAAAATAATCAAAAAACTTTTAAAATTTAATTTAAAACTGAAACTCATTTTCACTAATTTAAACAATTCTCAGTCATATTTTTCTTATTTATTTATTAATATGATCGTCTATTTACATACTCACATTGCTAATTTGTTGGTTCATTGCATTCACATCCAGACTTAGACCCAACCATACTCTTGAGAAAGTTTGATAATAAATTCTGTTGTATGTGTAATAAGTAACTGCGATATGATGCGCGCTCATGATGAGAGAATCGATTCCTGAAAACCAATATATCAGATCATCAAATTGATTTGTATTAATCAATACAGGTTCCATTAATAAGATTATCAATACAATCTATTCTTTACTTCTATTTGTACACTTCTCTCTTATACTTTACTTGATTTTCTTTTTCTGTTTTATTTGAAATTCATTTTTGATTATTGTGACTAAAATTTAAATGCAGAGCCTCGGTGATTGTTTAATTATCATACGAATAAACAGCACGAAACGCATCTGTGAAATTAACTCTGTAGCTCTGTATTTATTTTAGATCAAAGCATATTTTTTTACTAATTGTTCTCTTAATTAATTAGTTAATTTCGAATAGATAAGTGCTGTTCTAATATATTTTAGTGATATTTATTTAGTCTAATAGATTCCGAACATTTCTGACGAGTCCCTTAAGTAAGGACGAAACATGGTAT